>JAFEMH010007401.1:0-91217 GCA_022495995.1 Adenophora triphylla var. japonica
CTCATTTGCCCTCGAGGTAGCCTCTCTTTCTCTTCTCTTTCTCTTTCTCGTCTTGAGACTTCTTATGAGAAAAATGACCTTTTGATGTTTTTGAACATGCAGCCTGGTTTTGCGAGGTGATCGGGTTCTTTCCTTGGAACCAGCAGAGCTGATATCACCATTTTCCTGCGATGGTTCGCTGAGGGGAGATGAGGATAGGTTCACGGGGAAGACCCGGATCACTTTCGACTACAAGATGGTGAAGCCTCGTGCTCAATAAGGATGGACCGGATGGAGTGGACTTCTACCCCCGGCGTGTATCCTGGAGATTTTGGCTGAGATGCTATTGAGGTGACAAGGCGCAGGAGGTGGCTCACTGGGCTGACTTGCGACATCATATATCCGGGGACCGTTTCGAGGCAAGATGGTCATGTCCCTCCATCGACGCCATTACTCCACACGATCCTCCAGGACGGATGCCGCAGCCTGTGGACCGGCAAAGGATGAGATTGAGAGGTACCAGTAGGAGGTATACTGCGGAGGAGTATTTTGACATGGGTACCCCTACGCTCGTGTTTGTGGAGCAAATACCGAGGACGCCACGTAAGCTCGACTTGCCGGGCGGTCACTCGTGGATACGGGGAGGATGAGCCTCATCGACCCGCCTATCCCTCCCGCACACCTCTCATACGTCGTACACTGGAGTACCGAGGAGGATGAGGATTCCCGTCTCGACACGAGGGAGCCCCAAGATACCCCGCCACCCGATAGCACCGCAGTATACTTTTAGGTCTTATTCCCTTTTAGCTTTCGCATTTTCTATTTTTTGCAATTTTCTCGAGATTTTTCTGAGATTTTCTCGAGATTTTCTTTTCTTTTCTCGTTCCAGCTCGCACCACACGAAGGGGTTGGAAAGACGTGTGCCGATCCTTAGTCAAGAAGCCGGCCCGCGCTACTAAAGCGCCAACAAGCGTGCAGGAGCCTCGCGCGCAAAAGGAGGCATGTCGGGGCGCAAAGATCCTCTTCCTGGCTTCGGAGTATTCATCCAAAGGCCGTGCCTCGTGGGCAAGGTCCTAATGCTGATATCTTGGAGCAAACTGCTGAGTACGAGCACGACAACATCCCTCTTTCCGATGCGAGCGACAGGAGGACGCGATGAGAGAGCCTAGCGTCTATGAGCTGAGCAAAGGATGAGGAAGAAGAAGAATCCGAGGCCTAGGGGTCTCTAGAGTAGATTTGGAACAAAACAAACAATGAACACTTTTTTATGCACAACTTGTTTATTTTTTGCTTTATTTTGACGCCGGTGGGGCGAAGACATTGTATTTACGCTTTATTTACTTTTCTAATTTATGCTTTTTCAATTTGCATATTATCTGAGCCTCAGGGCGACTTTTTTTGCTTGGAATTGGGGCTGAAACTGGGCCAAAATAATATATAATGATATAAAACTGCTTGGGTGGCTTCTGGACATGTTTTTGTACAGGTTTTGGTTGAGAAAGTGGGGTGAAAACTCCCTTGGGCAGCAACTTTGGTTGCCGCAGATTTGCAATTTACATCGTAGGCTAATGAGCCGCATGCGGCATGTAGTCTCTCTCGAGGGCAAAAAGAGGCCGTGCGGCTCACGCCTGTCCTGACCGGTTATTTTTCGTAATAAACCAAGGCTTGGTCATTTCATTTTATTTTCAACCCAAACTTGTTTCAACTGTTCCTGTGGCATATTTTGGACCTAAAGACACCACCTTTGATCACTTTTGCGATGGAGAGGCCCGTTAGACTACAAAGGGGGAAGAGAGACCATTTTCTGTCCGGTCTTCAATCTTGGGCGAGACATAACTTCCAAAATCACAAGGGGCTGCTTGATTCTTCCTTCAAGCTCAAGTCTTTATGGCATTTGAGGGATCTCCCGCCCGATTGGGACCTGCTGAGAGCCGCAAAGAAAGTTCTGGGACGTCCGGAGACATGTTTATCGCTTTTCTTACAACGAAATCGTCCCAACGCACGAAGACTTCGTAGCCTTGATTGGGGGTCCCGAGACCGAGGCTATATCTATTCCGCTGATCGGAGACGTGCCTGGCGGTAAAGCTTGCATCTTTTCTCGCAGATTCCTCCGGGAGAGGCCGAGGAGATGATGGTAGCTTCTGGACAGATTGACCTTTCCGAGATCCCGGCAGGTTTGGATCTCCCGGGGCCCATGGCCACCATGGTGGCTATGGACGCATTTATCCTTTGCGTCTTTTCGTTCGTTTACCGCCGAGTCCGTGGGGATTTGTCACGGTGGTCTCTCGGGACATGGTCGAGACGCAGGGCCGGGAAGGATATCGTCCCACCGGGTTTTGGGGGAGACTTTGCATGGGATCGACATGATGGCTCGGGAGACTATTTCATGAGGTCCGGAGTCCGGCTATGTTGACTTTGTGGTCAGCAGGAGAGGCTCGGGCTTTGCCTGGGCTTTGCTGACTCAGTGCCCTCGGGTGATTCTCTCGGGAGAGGTGCACCTAGGCAACAGGAATGTGGTAGCTGGAGCCGATGATGGCTAGGCTATCCACTTCGGACATCCGTTGGTGGATACCACACCTGGAGGCTGCGCATCAGAGGATATTTCAGAGTCTTATGTTGTGAGGGTTCCAAGATTCTCGCCGGTCATCCTTCTACATACCCCGCTTGGTATCCAGCAGCTTGGGGCTTTACAGAGCCTTTGAGTGACCTGGAGGACATCCCACTACGGAGGTGATGTCTCTAGACATGAGGGACCCAAACAGCCTTCACTTTTTTCTCGAGGGCTTGGACATACACTCGCTTTCCCACCCAGGGCTATCTTTAGGAGCAGAAGAGCACGATCTTGACCACCGTCTACTTGACCGGTACGAGAGGGAGACGGGAGCGACTCAAAGGTTATCTTGGAGGATAGACGCCGAGTTTTATCTGGGGCCGACCACGACTCGAGTAGGACTCGAGGGAGACCGAGGCTAAGGCGAGTTGCCATAACCAATCGTGACTTGGTCGTGGACATGGAGGCTCTGCACAAGAGGTTGTCCGAGGTTGCTCATTCGACCGAGTCTCGTAGGGAGGAGATACTGACTCGTGCTCGTATAGAGAGAGCGCTTATCGACACGGGGCCGGGTAGAGGCTCCAGCGAGGATACCAGAGGCTCGGGATGAGGGATACCGACATTATTGAGAAGAAAAGGAAGAAGACTCGACGAGGCCGAGGAAAAGGGAAGAAGACCAAGAAGACTCAGCGAATGACGACCGACAAGTCTTTTCTCAAGATCCTCTTATTGCCATTTGCAAACACATTAGTTTATTTAGGCATTTTATTGTATTTTAGATCTTTTTAGCAGTTAGCAGAGTCAAGAGGTAGACCGTGCTTGAACTCATCAAGAAATTTTTGACTTGTAATGAACAAGAAATATTATTTTAGAAATTAATTAAGACATGTTTCATGGAAATTCAAATGTCTTATTACTTGGGACCCGTTTTATGAAAACCGAAATACCCTTTTATTTATTGCTAAGGACGCACTTTATGGAAGCTTTATTGCCCTTTTTTATTGTTTAGACCGAACCATATATGGCCGCCTACATTCCCCTTTTACAAGAAAGGCTAAGGGGCTCAGTCTTCGTAGTTCATTCCGTGAACTAACAAAACTAAGTCTCTCTTTTTTTTTTCTCGTGCAACCCTGTTTTTGCCTAGACCGCCCTTTTTGGGGTTTTTCAAATTTAGCCGGGTATTACTCTTTTGCACTAAGATTTTTTTTTTTTTTATTATTAGACATAGTATCTTCTGAGTTTATCACCGTTGACCGGGTGGACAAAGGGATTGCCATCCAAGTCTCGCAAGCTTCATTGCTCCTCCCGACAAGATCTTCTCGCACTACATAAGGGCCGATCCAAACGGGTTCCCATTTTCCTGTGGGGTTGTCTCGGTAGGGGCTTTACTTTCAAAGCACTAAGTCACCCTTTGATGTTTCGGCTTTGACTTTCTTATCAAACGCTCCGCCATTCGCCTCCGGTAGGCTCGGGTGTGCTCCATGGCTTTGAGCCTTCTCTCATCGAGCAAGGCCAATTCATCATGCCGCCGTAGCCATTCTACTTCGTTGACACCGTTTTCCAGAGGACCCTTAATGACGGGATTTCCAACTCCACCGGTAACACCGCTTCCATCCCGTAAGTTAGGGCAAAAGGAGTTTCTCCTGTGGCCGTTCTCGACAGACGTTCAGAGCCCTGCAGTGCTAGGTGCAGCTTTTCGGGCCAATCACGACCACGGGTGGCCATCTTCCTGATGATCCGCTCGAGTGTCTTATTAGCAGCCTTCCACACTCCATTGGTCTCGAGGTCCGTACGGACGACTTGTGGCGAGTAACTCGAATTCTCGATGCTAGCCTATCGCAGCCTCCTTCGAAGTGTGACCCATTATCGAAATGATCTCGCTGGGCACCCCATATCTCGCACATTATGTTTTCTTGATGAACTGGGCCACTTTTCTCGAAGTGAGGACCTTGTAGGACTTGGCCTCTACCCACTTGGTGAAGTAGTCGATGGCTACCAACACGAACTCGTGCCCATTGCTTCCTCGTCGGGGCTATTTTCCCTATCACGTCAATGCCCCAAGTTGCAAACGGCCAAGGAGTCGCCATGCAAGACAGTCATGAGGTGGGAGATGGTTGAGGTTGGCAAACCGCCGGCACTTGTCGCAGTTCGGACATGCCGGACGCACCGTCTCCATGGAGATCCGAGTAACCCATTCCGAGGATCACTTGCATCGTGGCTCGCATTCATGTGAGGACCGCAAGGACCATCATGGACTTTGGCCATCAACTCTCCGGCTCTTTCTTGAGTGACACATAAGAGGAGTGGTCCTTGATAGCGTTTCTTGTACAAAGGTTGCCTCCTAGGATGACATAATGGGAGGCCAACCTTTTCGTGGCTCGCAAGCTTTTGGCTCGACACCTTCTTTGGTCTACCTTTCTTCGTCTCCGAAAGCCGACTCTCCGTCTCGAGGAATTGGTAACTGATTGTACCAAGGTTCCTTTATAGGCTCTGGTCCTGTGTCCACTTCACAAATGTATAGGCCGGGGCTTCTCTTCTACCCACTCAAGGGCTTTATGGCTTTTCCTGGGATCTCTACCAATGAGGCTAGAGTAGCTAGGGCATCTCGCGACCGTTCTTTTCCTCGGCAAGTAGTGGAAAGTCACTTCTCCGAACCGTCCAATAACTCCTCCATACGGGCATGATACCGTTGCGCAGACAGGGTCCACAGCCTTCCACTTGTTGGAGACTTGGTTGATGATCGTGGCCGAGTCTCCGTAAACTTCGAGCTCCTTGACATTTCTTTCTAAGGCAGCCTCCAAACCAAAGAATGCAGCTTCATACTCTACGACATTGTTCGTGGCAGAAAGTTCAACTTGAGGGCTATGGGGTATGCTCATCTTTCGGATCGACCAATAGCATTCCTACACCATTTCCTCTTTTGTTAGCGGCTCACAAAGAACAATTGCCATCTATTCTCGTGCTCAACCGCAAAGATCCCTTCATCTCGGGAATTGGGGTTCGTGCCCTCTCGTCTTCATTATCGGGAAGTTTGCCAGTGATCCGACAATGCTTGACCCTGATGGCCTTTCCGGGTCACATAGTTGATGTCGTATTCTCGCCAAGAAGAAGGACCACTTCGCTAAACGCATCGAGAGGGAAGGCTTGTCAAAGATGTACTTGATGGGGTCCATTTTCGAGACCAAATTCACAGGCGGGCTTCGTATATAATGCTTCAATTTGCCGACTACCTGCACTCGCCTCCCGCACAGTGTCTTTTCACATGCCGAGTAATTGAGCTCACTCCCCGTAGCTTCCGCCGACAAAGTAAATGGCGTTTCTACCCGAGAGTCTTTCTTTTCCCGAGCAAGCATAGCCCCAACCGCCGTGTTCAGGATAAAGGAGATAGAGCGTAAGAGGCTTCGTCTATGTGGGGGCATAGTACCGGGGATGTACTAAGTATGCCTTGATCTGGTCAAAGGCATCTTGGCATTCTTCGGTCCATTCTCGTGTCCACATTCTTCTTCATGAGCTTGAAGATGGGCTCGCACATAGTGGTCAACCGATTGACGAAACGGCCGATGTACCGCAATTTACCCATGAAGCTCTTGACTTCGTCCTGGTTTGAGGTGGCCTCATATCCATGATGGCTTTGATCTTTCTGGGGTCAACTTCTATACCTCGCTCCGTGACCATATACCCAAGCACTTTTCCCCTTGTCACTCCGAAGGTGCATTTGGCAGGTTTAGTCTCATGGAATGCCGTCTCAACCTCTCAAAGAATTTTCGTAGGTCAACAAAGTGTCGCCCACCCTCTCCTTTGGAGTGGATTATCATATCATCTACGTAGACCTCAATCTCCTTGTGGATCATGTCATGAAAAAGCGCGGCCGCCGCCCTTTGGTAAGTAGCCCCGGCATTCTTGAGCCCGAATGGCATTACCGTATAACAAGAGGTTCCCCATGGTGTGGTGAAGGCCGTCTTTTCTTGGTCTTCCTCGGCCATCTTGATCTGGTTGTAGCTCGCAAAACCATCAACGAAGGATTTGACTTCGTAGTTGGCAGTGGAGTCCACCAGATGTCTATGTTTGGCGCAGGGTAGTCGTCTTTGGGCCGGCCTTGTTCGTATCTCGAAATCCACACATAGCCGCACCTTCCCATCGGGCCTTGGTTACTGGCCACGATGTTGGACAACCATGTCGGGTATTCAATGACTCGATGAACCCTACCCGCAGAGCTTCTCAATTTCTTCTTTGACCTGTAGAGACCATTCCGGCTTAATCTTTCGCTCGCTTTACCGGCTTAGCATCTCGGTGCTAGAGGGATTCTCGTGTTCTACTATCGAACCGTCTAGCCCCGGCATATCCTTGTATGACCATGCAAACACGTCGACGTATTCTCTCGAGCAAATTTCGATCAACTGTCCCTTTCAACCCCCCGGAAGAAGCTTCCAATCTGTGTCTCTTTAGGTTCCTCAATAGTACCCAAGTTCACACTTATCAAAACCTCCTTGGCACTGGGGCCCGGTTTTCCTTTTTTTCCGAAACCCGCTTAAAGATTTCTTTAATGTATTGTTCGTTTAGTGTGTTTGCATCTTGTTCAAATGATTCATTATTAACTCGTTATTAAGTTTTGAGTTAATTTATCATTTGTTAAGTTGGCAATAAGAGGATAATCGTAAAGATTTGTCATTTCATTCAAAATAAGGGGAAAGATGACATCGATTACATTTTCATAATCCTCAGGCGTGAGGCCTTCTGATGACTCGAGGACCGGAATTCAAAGATTCCCGACTCGACCGAATAGACGCTACCGACTCGGACCCTACGCTACTTATTGACTCGAGGGGACTTGACAAGGGTTGGACCGGGATCTCACTCCTTCTTTGCCGTTGCCCTGGGAGTAGCAGCCTTGCCGCCGTTCTTCGTAAAGTTGGAGACTTCGAACCGATCAAAAGCTTGCCGGAAATCATTGACAGCCTGCAGATCGTGGAAAGATGGTGAGGGGAACTAAAGTAACTTGTTGCAATCTTTCGCCTAGCTCTTCCGTAGCGACCGGACTCATTGACCAAGTGTCGGCTCATTTTGTCGACGCACCGCCGATAGGTCATCTTTTCCTTGCCAATCTTTGATACCACCACCTTGTCAAGATAGCCAATAGGAGGGTTGGCTTGAATGATGCCGACAAAGTCTTCTTCGGGAGAGACTTTGATCCTTCCCCGATTGGCCAAATACTCTATAGGCTTTCTCTCGTATTCATCTTCTAGATCTCGCTAGCTTTTGTTGAATCTTACAATGGCAACAAACTCGTAATTTTCTACTTCAAGAGGATCACCGATCATAGGGATATCAGCCGGATCGTGCTTGGGGTGACGGGTTCCTTGACAGTTCCTTGGCATAACCGACATAGTAGTCGAACTTGCCCGAAGGCTCTCCCAAAGTTCCTACGCTCTTGTCCCCACTTCGTATCTTTCCTTAAGCTTCGCCGTGTGGACTTTCTCTTCTTCTTCTTCCTTGAAGGAGCGTCCTCATTGATCCATTCTTGATACTCATACTCTAAGCAAGCCTTCGCAATCACATACATCATACCGTATGTGAGGCTTGGGTTGAACTGGGATAGCCCCTCCAACCGCTTGGTCATTACCGTTGTGGATTACCATGTTGGCCATTTTGACACCGAAAGCCGACAAAACCGAGGATTCTCGGGCGAATTGTCCGAGGATTCTCGCACTAACAAGTTGCCGACCCTTGTTCTCACCCACTTCTTTCTCGCCGCGGAAAGGGATAGGAAAGGTTTAGACTCGGGTAGGTGTTTAGTCAAGGCTCGTGCAATATGCAAATTAGAATCTTCAAGTTTACTTAAAATGTTGTCTTTTATTAATATCTATTTGGTTGGAAAAGGGATTTTGCCCTTCTTTTTCACAACTACTCTAGATCCTGGATCGCTGGGTTCCGTCACTACGTCTATAAGCCCCTCGTATTCCACCCGTATTTCGACCTCCCAGGTGGACACCGGCGAGGGTCCTATAGGGCACGCGGATCCCACCGACCGAGAGTAAAGAACGCTCCTATCGGGTCTAGCGGGTCATAGGACCTTTCAACGCACGAGCGATGCGGATTATAGTCAAGGCAATACCGGGAAAGTCTCGTCTCTCGCCTTGACGGATCTTTTTGCGTAGTTTCGCTTGAGCGAATGACGGTTTCGACTTTCGGTAATGTCCGAGAGAATAATAGGCATGGGTCGGGCGGTAAAAAGCCGGATGACACGGTGTCACATTGAACTTTGTTGCATACACGGTGCGTGGGTCTAATCGAAGTCAATGCCGGCCAAGATCTTGCCAATTTTTCCTTGTCGGAATTTTGGCAGAGCTTCGCTTGAGCGAAAGATCTTTTGATTTTTGGCAAAGACTCGGTCTTGACTCTTACGCATTCCGTGCGGGTCAAGGTCAATAGTCAATGTCGGAGTCAAGATCCCACCGATTTTTCCTTGTCGGAATTTCGGCACTTCGCTTGAGCGAAAATCTTGGCTTCCGTTATGAGCTAAGGCTTGACCTTTACGTGGGTATGCAACCGGGCTATATGACACGGACTAGACCAAAAACCAACCAAAAGTCACGGTTTTTGAAACGTGTGACACGGACCGTGCATTGGTCGACACCGGCCGCCATGGGAGGTTGGGATGATTCCGTGCGCGCCCGGGAGCATCGTAAGGCCGTCCGTGATCGGCACTGAACCACCCTCGGGTTTGAAGGACGTGCGTGCAAAGTGTACAGATATATCGGGTGCGCGTAGTGTGCGGTCTCCTAAAAATGTTCCTTTTGAGTTAAAACAGAGATTTTCATAATGTGTTTTAAAGGAATGATTTTCGGGACTGGGAAAATGCAACACGTAAGCACGTAAATTTTCTCGGGAGCCCCGCCGCTCATGAAGCCGAGTAGCCCCAAGCCGCTAGGACCGCCAGATTAACCATGATTTTTCCCGGTGGAATTGCCACCGAGGTCGCCCGGCCGAATCCAAGGAGGATTGAGCCGCACGACCGCATGGATCAATTTTCCAGTTCCACTCCTTTTGCTATTTTTCGGGTTGTTTCCCGTTTCAAAGTATGCACAGATTCCAAGATGCAAATGATGCAATGCATGGTAAAGAAAGCAAGCACGATTAATGAAATCGGCGATGGGAGTCTAACCCGCTCAAAGGGAAAAGCTTTCTTTTATTTTTTTCAAAATTGTTTTTCGAAAAGGGATACTGGTACGTGGATTGTTAAACCACCGGTTATCCCAACTTCCACGTCAGGGAGTGTACAGGAAGGGTAAGTGGTTTCCACCTATATACCGAGTATCAAATTTTTTTGTTTTGAAAATAGAAGCTTTTCTCCTTTGGGTATTCCCCTGAGTCGCCAAACTCGTGAATGTGGTGCCCAAATTTTGTTGGATTCACGCGAGTTTGAAGACATCCGAGTTATTTGAAAAACGGAGTCGCCACGCCATTTTGATTACCTCAAAACTTTGAAAAAAGGTTTTTACTTGGGTTCGGAGGTTAAGTTACCCTGGGAAGAACGTTTGGCGTTCACCCAAAGTGCCTTGCCGGAGCAAGTCTCCCAAGATTTCAGTAATCGTGCTTGCTTGCGTGCTTTCTTGTGTGCATGTGTTTGAGAAAAAAGGGGGGGAATGTCCCAAGTTGTCTTCCGGACGTACAAACCATTTGTTGGTTGTCGCTCGGGATTCCTTGGAATTTTATGTATTTGGGATTATGATCCCGTCCTCATCTTATGACTTGTGATCATCGCATTTTAACCTCGGGACCCTCGGGACTTGCGTAATCGAGAGAATGACTCTCTTTTGGTCAAAGATGAGGTTCTTTAGAAAAGGAGGGTCCTTAGCCCATCAATCCTACGCTTTAAGACGGTCGAGCTCGTATAGATGCTTCATACTCTTTCTTAAGCGATAATTGGAGATATAGGGTTCAAGGTGTCCCTTTCTAAAGAGATATGGAACCTTTAATGGAAGGAACGATGTAAAGATAGGATCTCTTACACCGGTCCATTCCTAGGTTGTTAATGGAAATGTATGTAAAAAATGAATCTTTAATGAAAAGATGACATTTTTGGGTTGCAAATGATGCACTTAGTTTAAAGAAATAATCTTTATTGCATAAAGATTTGATTTTTATGCAAATGATGCATTTTGTTGAAGAAATTGGCATTCATTATGCAAATGATGCATAAAGATTGCATTTTGAAAAGCATATGATGCTAGTACATGGTCTTTAAAGCAAATGATGCTTGAACAAGGGATTTTGGATGCAAATGATGCATTTTGATTGAAAAAGATTTGATTTTTATATGCAAAGGATGCATGAAGATGACATTTTTATTTGAAAACGGGGGTTTTAGGTGCAAAGGATGCACTTTTATGGGAAAAGACTACATTTTTACGACAAATGATGTCTAATGCATGCCAAAGGGGAAGGGGGAATATAAAGATAGGATCTTTAATCTACCAAGTCCCAAGCAATATAAAGACAATGCAATGAGCAATTTATAAAGAAACTAGGATGCAAAGGTAGGGCGTGCGAGGTTACCAATGGCTTCCTTCTTCTTTGGTCGGAGCTAGGAGGAGAGGTTGGTCTTGGATCTCCAAGGAGGAGGGAGGGAGCTTCTTGGCCTTCTTCTTCACCTTCTTGGGCTTCCAGCAATATTCTTCACGTATTTGGAGTGTTTGTGGGTGATTTGCTATGGATTGTGTGTGTTGAAATGGGTAGAGGAGGGCTCTATTTATAGGCAGTCTGGATAAGGCTAATGAAGCCGTGCGGCTAGGGACAGCGAGCTAATGCAGCCGTGCGGCATTATCCATTGTGACTCAGCATTTCTAGAACCATGCAAGGTGACAAATTCTAGAATCCTCTTCCTAATTAAGAAAAACGTGTTTCTTAATTAGGAAGGCTCCCTTCAGCCCTTAATTTAATTTGGAACTGTTCCAGAACATTTCCGGAACACTAGGAAGGTCCGGGAAATTACCGGGAAACTTACCGAAATTGCCGGGAAATTTAACCGGAAGGCATGAGCCAGATTTGGGTACTTACAGCCACGCCATTTTGATTACCTCAAAACTTTGAAAAAAAAGTTTTATGGGTTCGGAGGTTAAGTTACCCCTTGGGAAGAACGGATCGTCCTTCACCCAAGGTGCCTTGCCGGAGCAAGTCTCCCAAGACTTCATTAATCGTGCTTGCTTGCGTGCTTTCTTGTGTGCATGTGTTTGAAAATAGGGGGGGGGGAATGTCCCAAGTTGTCTTCCGGACGTACAAACCATTTATTGGTTGTCGCTCGAGATTCCTTGGAATTTTATGTATTCGGGATTATGATCCCGTCCTCATCATGGACTTGTGATCATTGCATTTTTAACCTCGGGACTTTGCATGATCGAGAGAATGACTCTCTTTATAGTCAAAGATGAGGTTCTTTAGAAAAAGGAGGGTCCTTAGCCCATCAATCCTACACTTTAAGACGGTCGAGCTCATATAGATGCTTCATACTCATCTTAAGTGATAATCGGAGATAAAGGGTTCAAGGTTGTCCCTTTCTAAAGAAATTATGAAACCTTTTATGGAAGGAACGATGTAAAGATAGGATCTTTTACACCGGTCCGTTCCAAGGTTGCTAATGGGGACATGGGGGAATGCATGTAAAAATGACATTTTTAGTGAAAAGATGACATTTTTGGGTTGCAAAGGATGCGTTTGATTTAAAGAAGTGATCTTTATTTGCGAAGGATGCATAAAGACATGATTTTTATGCAAAGGATGCATTTTATGAAGAAATTGGAATTTAAATATGCAAAGGATGCATGAAGATTGCATTTTGAAAAGCATAGGATGCTAATTTAGGATAAATATATGGTCTTTAATGCAAAGGATGCTTGAAAAAGGATTTCATATGCAAAGGATGCATTTTTATCATAAATATTGAATTTTTATATGCAAAGGATGCATGAAGATGATATTCTTATGTAAAAATAGGGTTTTTAGGTGCAAAGGATGCACCTTTGATTCAAAAGATTACATCTTTAATGGCAAGGGATGCCTAATGCATGCAAAGGGGGAAAGGGGGTATAAAGATATGATCTTTAATCTACCAAGTCCCAAACAAGATAATAGCAATATATGAAATGCAATGAGCAATTAGAATCGCATAGAGCAATTAGGATGCAAGTTTAGGGCGTGAGAGGTTACCAATGGCTTCCTCTTCTTCTTTGGATGGAGCTAGGTGGAAAGGTTGATCTTGGGATCTTCAAGGAGGAGGGAGGTGGCTTCTTGGCCTTCTTCTTCACCTTCTTGGACTTCCAGCAGCTCTTGGGAGTGTATTTTACGTATTATGTGTGATGTTGTTGATATTGTTGTTGTTAAAATGGGTAGAGGAGGGCTCTATTTATAGGCAGTCTGGATAAGGCCAATGAAGCCGTGCGGCCAGAGACCCTTGGCTAATGCAGCCGTGCGGCATTATCCCTTGTGACTCAGCATGTTTCTAGAATCATGCAAGGTGGCAATTTCTAGAACATTTCCTAATTAAGAAAAACGTGTTTCTTAATTAGGAAGCTTCCCCTTCAGCCCTTATTTGTTTTGGAACAGTTCCGGAATATTTCCGGAACACTAGGAAGGTCCGGGAAATTACCGGGAAACTTACCGAAATTGTCGGGAAATTTAACCGGAAGGCATGAGCCAGATTTGGGTACTTACAGTAACTTGTGTTGTCAGTTGTCTTGTCTGAGTAACTAGTTGATTAACTATCTGAACATGTGTTTGTTCTGTAGATTCCTTTTCTGGTTCAGATTCATCATTAACTAAATCATGTTCCCATGTGCAACCTGTAACATCATCCTCAGCAGTTTTGACATTAAAGATCAGTTGCATCATCAAAAACAACATTTATAGATTACATAACTGTTTAGTTTTTAGATTATAAACTCTATAAACTCTACTATTTGAGAAATACCCAATGAAAATGGCTTTGGCACTTTTGGAGTCAAATTTGGAAAGATACTCTCGATCATTTAAGATATAAATACATCCAAACACATGAAAGTATTTAAACGTGAGTTTCTTTCCAAGTAGGATCTCATAGGGAGTCATGGTACTTCTAATTCTTAGAAAGACATGATTCCCAACATGACATGTTGTGTTCACAGCTTCTGCCAAAAAAAATTTAGGCAGATCATTACATGGAGTAGACTGCACGTTCATCCAACCTATATAAGTGCAAGATCATTACAATTACAATTGACACAATCCAAAGTCGAAATCTGCACAAAGAAAGAACACATCCTCAGAGTGATGTCCTAAGTATTTCCAACACCTTATCCAACACCAGTGAGCTAGAGTGTTTTAGCTTTCATCTATTCTAAAGTAGTCGATCCATTGTGCTTTTATTTATAATCATTAGGGAACTTTTCGGCCTTGTATCTAAAGCATATATATTGAAAGGTCTTCGCCTTTGGGTATCCTCAAGTTATATTTATATAACTTGAGAAATCTACTCTCTTGTGTTTGTTAAATTTTTGCTGCTAAACTTTTTCAAACCTATTTAATTTATTGGATTGTTATGAACAATGTTGTCCTTAGTGCTGCCAATACTTGGGATAGCACCCGTATTATTTTTCATATTTAATCCATTGACATTTTCAATTGGTATCATAACCAAGCACTTGATACACTAAGTGTTTGATCCAGTTGTCATGGATTATAAGCCAGCTAATCCTAACCAAAAAAGTCTTCATGTTCATGATGGGTCAAATTATGCGTATTGGAAGATCCCCCTTTGTTTGCATATGAAATCAATTGATATTCGGGCTTGGCAATCTGTTACTAATGGTTACTCTGTTCCATTGCTACCTCCAGACGAGGATGGTGATATTCAAGCCAAACCTGAATCCGAATTAACCAATAAATAGAATAACCTAGCTAGTTTCAATGAAAAGACACTTTATGCCATTTATGAATGGGTTGATATGTATATGTTTAAACTTATTCAAAATAGTCCCACTACAAGGATGCTTAAGATACTTTATAAAGATTTTCTGAAGGTGATGGTAGTGTGCGTGAAACAAAACTTAGGGGGCTCACTAGTAAGTTTGAAAGATTGAGAATGGGTGAAAATGAAGATATTTCTTCATATTTTGAAAAATTGATTGATATTTCAAATGAGTGTCAAGTATTAGGCGAACCATTTACTAACAAACATCTTGTTTCAATAGCTATTCGTACTCTTTCCGAGCGTTTTAACATTAAAGTTTCAGCTATTGAAGAGGCTCACAATATTTCAACTATGAATATTAATTCCTTGATGAGCAACTTGAATTAAATCTCAAAGAACAAAGTGAAGCTTCAAAAGGCAAAAATATTGCCTTAAAAATTCAATCTTCGTGTAACGACCCTAACCCTAGGCACTATTTTAGTATCATATTATATGCTTTTAATATTATTGTTAAGTTTATGTGTTCATTATATGTCCTTGATTTCTTATGCTAAGATGAGATGGTTGAAGGATAATTCTAAAGCCTTAGGTAAAATGGAAATAAGTTAAAGTATTTTGTTGTGATATGGTAATTGGAAATAAATAAATGAGTGTAGTTAGGATTTCATTGTGTAGAGAAAGGAAGTAAAGGGGTTAATTGCATTTCTTGAACATTTAGGGGCTTTAGTGTAGGATGTGGAAAGATTTCATTAGGGTGGCATGGGGGGCCATACCCTTATTTTACTCTCCTTCACCTCCTTAGTCAAGGCTCTCCCATACCTCCTCCATCCTTCTCATTTATCTTCCTTCATCATTCTCTTCTTCCTTCTTTCTAAAATTTTCCATGGAAACTCTCCCATGAAGGCCTCACTTTCTAAGTTCCTACCAAGTTCAATTCTTCTCCATTTTCCAATCCAATTGTACTTTTATGTTTGGGGCATCTAAGGGAGTTTATCAAGCTAAGAAGATCCTCATTTCATCCTATAATTCTAAGGTGAGTTATTATGACCTTCCTTCAACTATATGCTCATGAGATATTTGATGTTGTTCTTGTTTAGTATTCTTGTTGATTTATGAATTGGAATATTTCTTGGAGTTCATGAATGGGTTATTGAAGTAAGTATAGTGTGGAGGTCCATGGGAATGGATCAAGAGTAAGAGGGTAGAAATTAAATTGAGTTAAGGATGTTAATCTTGAATTATGATGGAAAATGTGAGGATCAACTAATTAAGTGAAAGGGAGTTGGGCTCATCTAAATTGTTGGAAGAGATATGAAGTAATGGGGTGGTAGTATAGTTGTTGTTAGTGTTGGTGCAGCTGCAGATTTCAGAATTTCAGGCTTGGGCGGTCGCCCATGTGGGGCTGAGCGGCCGCCCATCCATCCAGTAACTTGGCCTCCAGTTTTCCTTGCTTGGGCGATCGCTCATGTGGGTTTGGACGGTCGCCCATGCGTCGTGTGCGGTCGCCCATGAGCCTTATGCGCGGTCGCCCAGCACTTCAGAGACTTTAGCACCCTTTGTAATTCCGCTTGGACGGTCACCCATACCAGATTGGGCGGTCACCCATGACCTCAGATTGTTATCCTCTTGCTAAATCCTACCAACAATCGCATACCATTATTCTTAACCATTTTTAATTGGTAGTAATCTAATCTACTTAAGATATGAATTAATTCCCTTTAACTTAGGTTAAAGTAGAACACTTGGGGCCACTTAATGACACCTTAAATGGGTTAAAATGGAACTACGGAAGCACTTTAAGTCTGACTCAGAATTCGTTTGGCAATCTTATTTGGCCTTATCAAATGTGACCCCAACTTGGTAAAGTTAACTTAGATCTTTATAGAGACCATGTATTATTGAATATTGTCTAAGTGTGGTTAGTTACTGACACTTTGTTACTTTACTTGAGTACATATTCATGGTTTGTGCTATGCTTAGTGTATTACATAAATGTTGCACTATGATATTGGTTGAACATGAGTATATTTTACCATGTGGCTATATTGCTTATCCCTTTTGTGGATTATATTTCAAGTAACTATTACGTGCTTGATAATGTGTTAATCAGCTGATGTTGGGGGTATAACATAATACGATCAATTATGGAAGTGTGACCTAATGTGATCGGATTATGTTATATCTGTGACCGTCCCCTCCTGTGGCCACAGGTCGGGGTTATAGCATCTGTATTGAGCCAAAAGCCTTACAGAGTTGCTACTATCTTATATGGTTCCCTGAAAAATGGGTCTTATAAGATGTGAGTATTGCTTAAGAAGCTCACCTAAGATTGGAATTTTATATCCAATGTTGTTCGACTATTGTTCAGACGGGAAAAGGTAAACCGAGGTAATGTAAAGTGTTTACAGCTTTTCCAATGTGTTATATGCAACTTGATATGTGTTGCATCTTATTTGGCATATTGCTGCATTCATAATAGCTTGCTGAGATTTATTCTCACCCCTCTCCCTTTAATGTTTTAGATCTCGAGACAGGCGGACCGGCCAAGTAAGGGCGGAGAGGAGTTTGGAAGTGATCTTTTGGGTATTGTCGAGGTATGTATAGGTTGGCGTAGAAAGTGTATTTTGGTATAATTCCTTTATGGAGTTTGTATTTATAAACTTTAATTTCTATGTTATAACCACAATCTTTTGTAACTAAAACAGATGAATACTTTCAAAGTTGGTCAACTCTTCCTCCAATGTGGAGAGGAGTAGAGTTATTTTGAAATGGTTATGTTATTAGTGTTTAGGTTTAAAAGTTAAATCAAAGTTTTAAAAGTTTAGGAAATGTGGGTTAGTTTGGGGATGCTCCAGCTCGGGACACGTGTAGGTTCCGGGTCGGGGTCCTTACAGTTGGTATCAGAGCTCGGTTAGAGTTCTCGGGTAGAGTCTAGCTGAGTGAGAATGTGTGATAACTGACGTCGAGTGTTTAATGCAGGAGTTTGTTCTAATGGCGGGAAATGATGGTGATCAGGATCGGGCTTTGGGTAATGTTGGTAATCCGAATGCCGAAATGATGGATATGTTCCGAGTGTTTCTTCAGAATATGGCAAATCAGAATCAAGGTAGGGGACAATAACAACCAGAAGGTAGGCAAGGACACCATGGCCTAGAGAAATTTGTGAAGATGTCTCCTCCTAGCTTCAATGGAGATCCGGATCCGACGAAGGCGGAAAGATGGCTTGAAGCTATGAATAAGATTTTTGCGGCAATGGAGAGTTCGGATGCAGAAAAGGTGAGGTGCGCCGTTTTTAAGTTGGAAGGACCCGCAGAGCACTGGTGGCAGGTAGTGAAGGATGGTTGGGATCGGGATCTGACACCGCAGACTTGGGAAAATTTCACGCGCAAGTTCCGGGATCATTTCGTTCCGATGGTTACTAGAGATAAGAAGGAGGTTGAGTTTCTTAAACTGGAGCAAGGGACGGTGACCATAGCACAATATTCAGCCAAGTTTACGGAGTTAGCCCGATATTGTCCCCATTTGGTACCGGAGGAAGAGAGGCGGATCTACCGGTTCGTGAAAGGCTTAAGGGTGGAGTTCTGGAAGCAGTTATTGACGCATGACTTCGCCAACTTCCAAGCTGCCGTGAATATGGCATACCAGATTGAGAATGATATAGAGGAGCATTGTGGTAAATCCGAAGGCGGAAATAGAAATAGATTCCAAGGTCAAGGTTCGGGGCAGAATAGAGGGCAGCCAAGGACATCAGCTCCGGGAGCAGGTAGAGGAGGAAATGTGGCGGCTCTGACAAGCCGTTCGACTTCAGGCCAGTTTGGTACCTTGTGTGGTTATTGTAAGAAGCTGGGGCATTCAGAGGACAAGTGTTGGAGCAAGCAAGGCAAATATTTGGAGTGTGGGGCAACAGGCCATTTTCGAAAGAATTGTCCCAAGTGGCAAAATAAGCAAGCTTCGGGTGGTGGACAAGGGGGACAAGGTAGTGGTGTGAAGAGAGGTATCGACAGGAAACCCAAAGATAGAGTGCAAGGTCGAGTGTTCGCCTTGGGTAGAGGAGAGGTCGATCCCAATGTCGTCATTAGAGGTATAGTCCCTGTCTCAGGAGTTAAGGCCTGCATTCTTACAGATCCCGGGTCTTCCCATTCATTTGTGGCATATCATTTTGACTTTTCATTGCATAAATTGCCTGAGTCTATGCCTTATGTGTTGGAGGTCTCTACTCCTATGGGAGAGTGCCTCGCATCTTCTTTGATATATCATGGTTGTGATGTGACTATATGTGGGCATGTATTGCCGGTGGATTTGGTCGAGTTACCAATCCGTGATTTTGATGTGATCCTTGGGATGGATTGGTTGAGTCAGTGTCATGCTTTGGTAGACTGTCGTAGAAAGCGAGTCTCATTTGCTATGCCTGATGTGCCTACTTTTATATTTGATGCGGACAAATCTATGTTCGGATTGCATGTTATTTTTGCTTTAAAGGCTAGAAAGATGCTATCTAAGGGGTGTGCGGGGTACTTGGCTTATGTGGTAGATTCCAATAAGAAGTCCCCCGAGTTAGCTCATGTCCCGGTTGTTAATGAATTTAGTGATGTGTTTTCTAGTGAGTACTCTATGCCTCCAGATCGTGAGGTAGAGTTTTGTATTGACCTAGTGCCCGGTACCACACCTATCTCTAAAGCACCCTATAGAATGGCTCCGACCGAGTTAAAAGAGTTGAAGGTCCAATTGCAAGAATTGCTAGACCGGGGTTTTATTCGCCCAAGTGTGTCTCCGTGGGGAGCACCGGTTTTATTTGTTAGGAAGAAGGATGGTACCTTACGATTATGCATTGATTATCGTTTGTTGAACCAAGCCACCATAAAGAATAAATATCCTCTTCCGCATATAGATGATTTGTTTGACCAACTTCAAGGTTCCGTTATCTACTCGAAATTTGATTTGAGAAGCGGATACCATCAGTTGAAGATTAGATCGGATGATATTGCCAAGACAGCTTTACGAACGAGATATGGTCATTATGAGTTTGTTGTGATGCCTTTCGGGTTGACTAATGCTCCAGCCGTATTTATGGATATAATGAACCGTATTTTCAAGCCTTATCTTGATAGCTTTGTGGTGGTGTTCATAGATGGCATTCTTGTATATTCTAAGTCCCGGGAGGAGCATGAAAAGCATTTGAGGATTGTCTTATCAGTTCTCCGTGAGAAGCAGTTGTACGCCAAGTTCAGCAAGTGCGAGTTTTGGCTTGAGCGGATTTCTTTCTTGGGGCATGTAATGTCGAGTTCGGGAATTTCCGTGGATCCTTCAAAAATTGAAGTCGTGGTTAACTGGAAGCAACCTTCGACTGTGGCTGAGGTTTGTAGTTTTCTTGGTTTGGCGGGGTATTACTGAAGGTTTATAGAGGGTTTTTCTCGGATTGCTACTCCGTTGACTAGGTTGACTCGGAAAGATGTATCGTTCGTATGGGATTCCAAGTGTGAAGCAAGTTTCAATGAGTTAAAGAAGAGGTTGACAACGGCTCCTATTCTTACCCTTCCGGATGGTTGCGAGAATTTTGTTATCTATAGTGATGCCTCGAAGGCGGGTTTGGGATGTGTATTAATGCAGAATGGGAAAGTGATTGCGTATGCCTCTAGGAAGTTATCACCGGCGGAACAGAATTACCCTACTCATGACATGGAATTGGCGGCGATTGTGTTTGCGTTGCATAAGTGGAAACATTACCTTTATGGGGCGAGATTTGAGATTTTCACCGACCATAAGAGTTTGAAATATTTGTTTACCCAAAAGGAGTTAAATAACCGGCAAAGGAGATGGCTAGAGTTCTTGAAGGATTTTGATTGTGTAATTTCATATCATCCGGGGAAGGCCAATGTTGTGGCGGATGCGATTAGCCGAAAGGCTTATGTGACAGCTTTGAGTACCCAAGAGTTGAGGAGTGAGGTAATACTTGCGAATGTGCGAGCCGTTCCTACATTGTATGGAGAGTTGAAGGAAGCTCAACAAAGTGATCCGGGGTTGAAGAAAATTTTAGATCAAGTGCAAGAGGGAAAAGCCGGGGAATTTGCGTTGAATAGAGATAGGATTTTAACCTTCCAAGGGAGAATTTGCGTTCCTTCGTCACCGGAAATCAAAAGGCGTGTTCTAGAGGATGGTCATAAATCCAAATTTGCGATTGTAGTACGAAAATGTATCAAGACTTGAAGCGTGGATATTGGTGGAATGGAATGAAAAGGGAAATTGCGGATTATGTGTCTAAGTGCTTAACTTGTCAACAGATCAAGGCCGAACATCAGAGACCGGCGGGACTACTTCAACCATTGGATATTCCGGAGTGGAAATGGGAAGGGATCTCGATGGATTTTGTTTCGGGTTTACCTCTTACCGCGAAGAAGATGGATGCTATTTGGGTTATTGTGGATAGATTGACAAAGTCGGCTCATTTTCTTCCGGTGTCAACCAAGTTCTCGTTGGAGAAGTTAGCTCAGTTATATTTGAAGGAGATTGTTAGACTTCACGGGGTTTCGGTTAGTATTGTTTCCGATAGGGATCCGAGGTTCACTTCTAGATTTTGGAGAGCATTGCATGAAGCCTTGGGTTCTAAGCTATGTTTTAGTACGGCGTTTCATCCTCAAACCGACGGTCAGTCCAAGAGAACCATACAGATACTTGAGGATATATTGCGGGCTTGTGTGATGGATTTCCAATTGTCGTGGGAAGATCATCTACCGTTAGTTGAGTTTGCTTACAACAACAGTTATCAGTCTAGTATCGAGATGGCTCCTTATGAGGCGTTGTATGGTAGGAAGTGTAGATCTCCGATGTGTTGGGACGAGGTTGGTGAAGCAAGACTTTGGGGCCCGGATTTGGTTAGAGATTCTACGGAGAAGATCAAGGTGATTCGGGATAGATTGAAGACGGCTCAGAGTAGACAGAAAAGCTACGCCGACAATAGAAGGAGGGACTTATCTTTTCAGGTGGGTGACTTCGTGTTCTTGAAGGTCTCTCCGAGGACGGGAATAAAAAGGTTTGGTAATAAGGGTAAATTGGCTCCGAGATTCGTTGGTCCGTTTGAGATTCTAGAGAAGATTGGGGATTTAGCTTACCGGTTGGCGTTACCTCCCTCATTTTCCTTACTTCATGATGTGTTTCATGTTTCGATGTTGAGGAAGTATTGTCATGACCCCTCTCATATTTTGAGCTCTCCCCCCGATGAGATTCAAGCGGATATGTCTTATGTTGAGGAACCGTTGAGAGTCTTAGAGTTCCAAGTTAAGGATTTGAGGACTAAGAGCATTCCGATAGTGAAGATCCTATGGAAGAATCACACTATTGATGAAGCAACGTGGGAGCTAGAGTCGGAGATGAGAGCGAAATACCCTTGGTTGTTTGAGCATCCAAGTAAGTCTTCTTAAAATTCGGGGCAAATTTTCTTTAAGGGGGAGTGAGTGTAACGACCCTAACCCTAGGCACTATTTTAGTATCGTATTATATGCTTTTAATATTATTGTTAAGTTTATGTGTTCATTATATGTCCTTGATTTCTTATGCTAAGATGAGATGGTTGAAGGATAATTCTAAAGCCTTAGGTAAAATGGAAATAAGTTAAAGTATTTTGTTGTGATATGGTAATTGGAAATAAATAAATGAGTGTAGTTAGGATTTCATTGTGTAGAGAAAGGAAGTAAAGGGGTTAATTGCATTTCTTGAACATTTAGGGGCTTTAGTGTAGGATGTGGAAAGATTTCATTAGTGTGGCATGGGGGGGCATATCCTTATTTTACTCTCCTTCACCTCCTTAGTCAAGGCCCTCCCATACCTCCTCCATCCTTCTCATTCATCTTCCTTCATCATTCTCTTCTTCCTTCTTTCTAAAATTTTCCATGGAAACTCTCCCATGAAGGCCTCACTTTCCAAGTTCCTACCACGTTCAATTCTTCTCCATTTTCCAATCCAATTGTACTTTTGTGGTTGGGGCATCTAAGGGAGTTTATCAAGTTAAGAAGATCCTCATTTCATCCTATAATTCTAAGGTGAGTTATTATGACCTTCCTTCAACTATATGCTCATGAGATATTTGATGTTGTTCTTGTTTAGTATTCTTGTTGATTTATGAATTGGTATATTTCTTGGAGTTCATGAATGGGTTATTGAAGTAAGTATAGTGTGGAGGTCCATGGGAATGGATCAAGAGTAAGAGGGTAGAAATTAAATTGAGTTAAGGATGTTAATCTTGAATTATGATGGAAAATGTGAGGATCAACTAATTAAGTGAAAGGGAGTTGGGCTCATCTAAATTGTTGGAAGAGATATGAAGTAATGGGGTGGTAGTATAGTTGTTGTTAGTATTGGTGCAGCTGCAGATTTCAGAATTTCAGGCTTGGGCGGTCGCCCATGTGGGGCTGAGCGGCCGCCCATCCATCCAGTAACTTGGCCTCCAGTTTTCCTTGCTTGGGCGGTCGCTCATGTGGGTTTGGACGGTCGCCCATGCGTCGTGTGCGGTCGCCCATGAGCCTTATGCGCGGTCACCCAGCACTTCAGAGACTTTAGTACCCTTTGTAATTCCGCTTGGGCGGTCGCCCATACCAGATTGGGCGGTCGCCCATGACCTCAGATTGTTATCCTCTTGCTGAATCCTACCAACAATCGCATACCATTATTCTTAACCATTTTTAATTGGTAGTAATCTAATCTACTTAAGATATGAATTAATTCCCTTTAACTTAGGTTAAAGTAGAACACTTGGGGCCACTTAATGACACCTTAAATGGGTTAAAATGGAACTACGGAAGCACTTTAAGTCTGACTCAGAATTCGTTTGGCAATCTTATTTGGCCTTATCAAATGTGACCCCAACTTGGTAAAGTTAACTTAGATCTTTATAGAGACCATGTATTATTGAATATTGTCTAAGTGTGGTTAGTTACTGACACTTTGTTACTTTACTTGAGTACATATTCATGGTTTGTGCTATGCTTAGTGTATTACATAAATGTTGCACTATGATATTGGTTGAAAATGAGTATATTTTTCCATGTGGCTATATTGCTTATCCCTTTTGTGGATTATATTTCAAGTAACTATTACGTGCTTGATAATGTGTTAATCAGCTGATGTTGGGGGTATAACATAATACGATCAATTATGGAAGTGTGACCTAATGTAATCGGATTATGTTATATCTGTGACCGTCCCTTCCTGTGGCCATAGGTCGGGGTTATAGCATCTGTATTGAGCCAAAAGCCTTACAGAGTTGCTACTATCTTATATGGTTCCCTGAAAAATGGGTCTTATAAGATGTGAGTATTGCTTAAGCAGCTCACCTAAGATTGGAATTTTATATCCAATGTTGTACGACTATTGTTCAGACGGGAAAAGGTAAACCGAGGTAATGTAAAGTGTTTACAGCTTTTCCAATGTGTTATATGCAACTTGATATGTGTTGCATCTTATTTGGCATATTGCTACATTCATAATAGCTTGCTGAGATTTATTCTCACCCCTCTCCCTTTAATGTTTTAGATCCCGAGACAGGCGGACCGGCCAAGTAAGGGCGGAGAGGAGTTTGGAAGTGATCTTTTGGGTATTGTCGGGGTATGTATAGGTTGGCGTAGAAAGTGTATTTTGGTATAATTCCTTTATGGAGTTTGTATTTATAAACTTTAATTTCTACGTTATAACCACAATCTTTTGTAACTAAAACAGATGAATACTTTCAAAGTTGGTCAACTCTTCCTCCAATGTGGAGAGGAGTAGAGTTATTTTGAAATGGTTATGTTATTAGTGTTTATGTTTAAAAGTTAAATCAAAGTTTTAAAAGTTTAGGAAATGTGGGTTAGTTTGGGGACGCTCCAGCTCGGGACACGTGTAGGTTCCGGGTCGGGGTCCTCATACTTCGGATACGTCTGTGGATGAAGGAGATGAGGTCTTTGAGGAATTAGATGGGAGTGCTAGTGGCTTTACTTTCTAAGAAATATAATTCCATGCATAGAAAGTTTAACAATGTGAAGGTTAAGGCAAAGGAACAAAAATCCAAGGTATATAGTTCCATGCCCAAGAGAACAGTCCCTCCGATTCAAAAAGGTACATTACTAAGAAGAGCATCTTCAAAAAAGTCTAGAATAGTTCCCAAGTGCATTAAATCCATTCAATGTCATGCTTGTTCCGGTTTGGGTCACTATGCCAACGAATGTGCAAAAACCTTGAGAAAGGTGGGCAAAAATATGTGGGTGTCCTTTAGTGATGAAGAGGAGGAAGATACTGATAAAGGAGAAGAACTTGAGCAAGTGGAAATGGTGGCCACAATGAAAGAGTCTTCTTTTTCTGATTCTGAATATGTTAGGTCAAGTGTTGTTCAGCACATGACAACACATGACACAACGCTTAGCAGGTATAATTTATTAAGTCTTTCTAATCTTGTGTGCTTTCATGGTTCTGTTAGTACTGATGCAAGAAGTTCACTAGAGGATGAGATTAGCAAGGATGATATCATTGATAGATTAAAGAATCTCGGATGAGATTAGCAAGGATGAACTCATTGATGGATTAAAGAATCTCTATGAGTCACTTCTCATAGAATGGAAGAAAGAGAACAAGATGGTTGTGTTCTTGACCAAGGAAAATCAGGAGCTAAAGGATATTGTGACTCGGCCGGAGGTTCAACTTGACATAGCCAAGTCCAAACTAATGCTAGCCGAAACCACCTTCAAGAAACTCAACACAGTTTCTTCAAAATTGAATGAGATACTTAACTTGAGTAAGCCTCTCAAAGTAGATATTGGGTTTTAAGAATCATTTGAAAAAATCACTTCTATCATGTTAAATGAGGAAACTAAAATGAGTGTTGTAAAAGAACATAAAAAGGAAAAAGGTAGTTCTTCTAGTGAAATTTCTGACCATTCATGTGTGTGTGAGTATTGTCATATTGTTGGACATAACAAATCTGAATGCTTCACTCTTCAAAAGAAAAATTCCAGTTCTCAGGTATTGCCTCAAGTGTTGCCCAACACTCGAGACAATACAGGTGGTCAGAAAAACAAAATTTTAAAAACAAAAGTTTGGTACCCTAAAGGTAATCTAAAATGTAATGTTATCTATGTTGCTTTGAGGACTAATGTTTCAGGTTATTGGTACTTTGATAGTGATTGTTCACGTGATATGTCAGGAACAAAATATTCTTGAAGGAATACCAACCCATACATGGAGGCTCGATAACCTATGGAGGTGGAGTCAAGAGTAACATAATAGGAAAAGGAATACTTAGTGTCCCCGAATTTCCAGCCTTAAAGAATGTCCTACATGTAGATGGATTGGTTACTAATCTAATTAGCATTTGTCAATTGTGGGATGACAATTTGGAGGTAAAATGGAATAAAGATATTTGTAAAGTTTTTTATAACACTAACATTTTTGTTATAACAGGAACAAGATCGAGTGATAATTGTTATCTTGTTGGTAAACAACAAAGTGTGCCAATTCGGCCAAGATGGATGACACAACCTTATGGCATCAAGAGTTGGGACATGCTCATTACAGAAATATTGAGAATATTGTTAAGCTCAATGCTATCAATGGTGTTCCCAATCTGAATCATAAGAACACTGGTGTGTGTGGTGATTGCCAAAAAGGTAAGCAGACTCGTGTTGCTCACAGTGTTGGACAATATAGTGAACAACACTCAGGGATAATACACTGTTTACAGCTCTTGCACATTGACTTAATGGGTCTAATTGAGGTAGAAAGTCTGTGAGGTAAGAAGTATATTTATGTAATAATGGATGATTTTTCTAGGTTCGCTCGGGTCTATTTTCTAAGAGAAAAATCTGAAACTTTTGATAAATTTAAAAACTTACATTCAAAGATCAAAAACATGTTTTGCACACCTATTTTTTTGGATAAGGTCTAATCATGATAAAGAATTTGACAATGTTTCTTTTTCTACATTTTGTAATAAAAATGGAATACACCATCGACACCCAAAACACCTCAACAAAATGGTGTGGCCGAAAGGAAAAATAGGACATTTTTATAAATGGCCCGTATAATGTTAAAATTTCTAAAAGATTATAGGCTGAGGCCTTAAAAACGGCATGTCTTACTTCAAATAGAGCTTTCTTAAGACCCGATACTACTATGACTCTCTATGAGATTTTAAATGGGAAGAAACCTACTGTACACTATTTTCATGTGTTTGGATGTTTGTGCTACATTTTAAATAACCGTCACTACTTAACAAAATTTGATTCAAAGAGTGATAAAGCCATCTTTCTTGGGTACTCTCAAAATAGTCATGAATATCGAGTATATAACTTAAGATTGAGAACTGTTCAAGAGTCTGTAAACATTGTTTTTGACGACTTATTGAGTGTCACATATGAACCAGTTGAGGATATGCCATTGATGTTGCTGGAAGAAAAAATTGGA
This sequence comes from Adenophora triphylla var. japonica, assembly GCA_022495995.1. Taxonomy (NCBI): domain Eukaryota; kingdom Viridiplantae; phylum Streptophyta; class Magnoliopsida; order Asterales; family Campanulaceae; genus Adenophora; species Adenophora triphylla. Next base: position 26,895 of record JAFEMH010007401.1, read on the forward strand.
AAAGCTGCCTCACATAATGATTCGGTTGCAGAGTCATGCATTGCCCCTAGTGTTGCCTCTGATACGGCAACACCTGAGACAACACCCGATTCCAGAACAGGAGATGGAACAAATGTACTAGAAGAAGCGGATGTTGCAATCCATCAACAGGATCAGAGAGATCCCCCAGCAAGAATTAGTAAAAACCATCCCACTAATCAGGTAATTGGTGAGGTTTATGAGGGTATTCGAAAATAAGGAGCCGATTAATTATAGAGATATGATAAGGTGTATGTTCACCACATACTCCAAGGTAAAACACTCTTATTTTCTTTCTGTTCTTGAGCCTAAAAATATGGTTTAAGTTTTAAAAACAATTTTTGGATTCAAATTATGCAAAAGGAACTTGAACAATTTTACCCGAAACAATGTTTGGTGTTTGGTTCCCCGTCCTTTACATACAAATATAATTGGAACTAAATGAAATTTTAGAAAAAAATATGATGAATTGGGTAATATTGTTCATAACTAAGTCCGTCTTGTGGCTCAAGGTTATACACAAGTAGAAGGAATCGACTATGACGAGACATTTGCACCTGTGGCTAGAATTGAGTCAATAAGACTTCTCTTAGCAATAGCTTGTTAACTTAAAATCACATTACACCAAATGAATGTGAAAGCAACATTCTTGAATGGATACTTAGATAAAGAAATCTATGTTGAGCAACCTAAATGTTTTGAAGATCCATTCCACCCAAATCATGTATATAAGCTTGAGAAAAACTTGTATGGCTTGAGACAAGCTCCTCATACATGGTATGGGCGGTTAAAAGTTTTCTAATTGAATATGAATTTGTTAGAGGCGAACCTAATAGGACATTATTTATTTTAAGGCATGGAAAGAACTTGTCATTGCTCAAATCTATGTTGATGACATAGTTTATGCATCCACCTCAAAAACATGTTTGCAAAATTTTGTGGAGGCTACGACATCAGCTTTTGAGATGAGCATGATAGGTGAACTAAATTTTTTCTTGGGATTGCAGGTAAAACAATCAAATGACAGGATCTTCATTTCTCAAAGAAAGTATGCAAGAAGTTTGGTAAAAAGGTTCGGGTTGGAGAGTGCTAAGAGTTCAAAAATACCTATGGGGTCTACATTTAAGGTGAGCAAGGACTAAAGAGGGGAGGACGTTGATCCAACTCTATATCGATCCATGATAGGTAGTCTTCTATACCTTACCGCTAGTTGTCCCGACATCATGTTCAGCGTATGTGTGTGTGTGCTCACTATCAATCTAATCCTAAAGTTTCTCACCTAAATACTGTCAAGAAAATCATTAAATATGTATCAGGGAATAGTGATTTAGGGATTTGGTTTACTAAAGACACTAATACCAACTTAGTAGGCTTTAGTGACTCGCATTGCCTAGAATATGGATGATCGAAAGAGTACTAGTGGGGGATGTTTTTTCTTGGGTAATAACCTAGTGTCTTGGTATAGTCGTAAGCAAAATTGTGTCTCTCTCGACTGTTGAATCTAAATATGTAGCAGTCGGGAGTTGTTGTTCACAATTAATTTGATTAAAACATATGCTTGATGATTATGGTCTTGATAGCAATATTTTGACCATCTACTATGACAATTTAAATGCTATAAACATTTCCGAAAACCCAGTACAACACTCTTGCACTAAACACATTGATATTTGCCACCATTTATTAAGAGACTTAGTTGAAAGGAACTAATTCAAATAGAATATATTGATACCAAACATCAACTTGCTGATATTTTGACCAAACCTCTTGACCTTGAGAGATTTTCAAACTTGAAAAGATCTCTTGGTGTTTGTTTTTGTTTAAACTGTTGTCTCGAAGAGTTGCCATCTGTGTTACCAACAATGATAGCAACACTATGTAATAATAATAATAAAAAAATATAGATTTTTTAAACCTTATGTGCGACACATGCTAACCTTTTTGTTCTTGTTAGTGTAAACTGTAGGTGATATCGTAGATGATTTTCCAAACTCCAGATGATATCGCAGATGATTTCCTGTCCTGAAATTTACATAGTTGTACATTTCTTATTTATTATTTAATGGACTAATGTGCTAATATAATTTGTATAGTTTATGGTGTATGTCCATATTTCAGGTTGCAATATGATCAAATAAAGAGCTAGAAACGTGGGGAGTTTGGAAGAAAAAGGTTTATGCATAAATGACATTTTATGCATAAAATCTTTACAAGAATTACTTTGACAACAACAAATGAAAACGTGTGGAGACTTGGTCAAGGAATTGTTCCTGATTTAATAAAGAGTACAAGGCGTTGAAGCTTGGACTTGGTGATCACTCTATACGGTTTCTATAATTGAGGAAGTGGGTGCTAGAAGTGAGGAACAAACTCAACCACTCTCCCTACCCTCCCTCAAAGCGCAAGACAACCCCAAGGCTGTTTATTGAGTAGCCTTTAAGTAAATTGAAGACTATAAATATGCTTGGAAGGTTTCATTTGAAGACATGCCAATATTTGCCATTTCATACACACTTTCGAAGCATTAGAGATAGAGTTCTTTGTTAGTTCTTTTCATTCATCCTCCCTTGTAATTTCACACTTGATTACATTGGTATCAAGTTATGTGAAGGCTAGGATAGGATTTCGTTCTTTATCTCTTGTTCCATAGAGCTCATATTGTTATAGCCATAGGGAACATTTCGGCTTTGTAAATTCATTGTTATAGTGATTATAAAGTCTTGCCTAAGAGGCGTCCTCAAGTTATATTTATATAACTTGAGAAAAAAAAATTGGTGTTATTATTCCACTGTAATCTCTTTTACAAAATTGTTTTATTTTCGAAGTGTGTGTGTGTGTGCTATCTCAAGTGCTATCGTTGGTGCAGTTATCACCTTGGATATCACTTGTGATTCTGGCCGTGACAATTTCAGTTCTAGTATGGGTTTATACTTAGGTTAACATGTTGATAAGTTGCCCTTTGTGCTTATAGTGACAAAGCATGAAAAATACTCCTAAAGTAACTCTGGACACGACGTTCGCTGCGACGATGTTTTCTTGCCAAATAGGAATATAATATATTGGTTTTATACTTAGTATTAGGGACATAGAGCTCGCTACTACAGTGTACCCTATTTGAAAGGTATAAAATTCAATATATAGCATTACACTTTAATAAAAAAAAACTCGAGGCACGAAGCTCGCTACTACGATGCTTCCTTGTAAATAAAATGAGTGTAAAGTTTGCTTAAAAATTGCCTAAGTAGTGATAATTAAAGGTTCATATATATTGAGAAATATCAAGGGAATCTCATTCAATTGTGTTATCTTATGTGTTGTCCAACATTGCTAGTAACACATTAGTATATATATAAATATATATATATATATATATATATATATATATATATATATATATATATATTAGAATTTGTGAAATCGAAAGGTTTTTAACAAAAAATCCCTAATTTTAGCTTACTAGAAGTAATTAAGGACTTTTCCCTATTTTGAAGTTCAAATTAATTTGAACTTGATTCTCAAACTTGGAATCCAAAATATTCAAATTTTCCTTAATTATTTTTATCATTTTGTCTTTATTTTCATTTAATTATTTTTTTTTAAAAAAAGTTACATCTTGTGGTCAATTTCTTTGTATTATGTGGGATAGGTTTGTTCCTCTTATTGTTAAGATTATTATCAATCTAGTTTTTAAGAGAGGAGTAAATATTTATAAAGGGTTAGTGGGTTATTTCAAATCAATCTCTCATCATATCCCTATTTTCTCTCCCTACCTCCCTTAATTACTCTCTCTTTCACCGTTACTCCCTTTTTCACTTCTCTCTTTAAAATCAACCTTCCATATTCATCTGAAACCTTCCCAAAATCCTTTCATGGCACACCCTTCCAACAAATCTCCAAATCCATCTGCCATGAATATTTCTCCCCTTACGGCATTGAGTATTGCCTCAAATGTTGTCGTGCCCATTGAGACATCACCAGGGGCAACAAAGTCAGCAACACCAACTCTTGACTTGGTTTTGATGAATCCCCCTCCTACTTTTGTCTCAATGTCTCTCCTTACAAGTCCTTTGCCACAAGAGTTCACTCTTGCACTTCGAAAGAAAACCAAGAAGAGAAAAACAATGTCCGCCCCTTCTAGGTCTCAAAATTCTGCCCGACGACAATCAGAGAGGCTCAAAACCTTGGCTAAACCAAAGGGTGCTGCATCCAACACTCTGGATGATCCAGTTGATATTATTGAGGGATAATATAGTGTTTCACTCGATGTGTCCTCTGAGGAGGGTTCAGATGAAATCTACAAGGAAGACAATGATCTATTATCATCCTCGGATGAATAAGTTGTGTTGTAAGATGAATTCGATGAGCTCCTAGCCAAAGCTCAGGAAAGATTAGTCAAGAAACAGAGAGTCTAACATAGTGTTATCTCTAGTGTTATTGTAACAAAGACAACACCAGCCCCAACACCTACTACAACCCCAACACGGGAAACAACATCCACCACCAAACCTGAACCAACACCCGAGGTATCACAAAACTCTTCTACTCTTCCTCAAGATTTTAGGGGATTTGAGTCTTTTGGTGAACTGATTTTTCCGTGAAGTAAACTTAGACAAGTGGGTACATGATTCGAAAAAGAAAATTTTAAATGAAAGAAATATTGATATTACTACGTCCAAAGCCCATGAAGATTATCAGTTTCTTGAGGGTAGGAAATTTTGCCTACTGTCACTAAGGTTTCAAAATATCTAGAGAGTGTGGTTAGGAACTTTTATGCTCATCTCCGTGAAGACATAGATGATAGGAACACGCCCTATTATGGTAAGATCTTTGTGAGAGGTACCATTTATAATTTCAATCCTTCTGTGCTCAACAAAGCCTATGGTCTTCCCAATGTTGAAGATGAACGTGTGGCTGTAGATCTGAATACCTTAGCCAATTATCTTACGGGTGGGAGAGTACTTGTATGGAGTGATCATTTTAAGGTTGCACATCTTACCTCTAAGTTTTCGGTTTTGCACAAACTTTGTATAGCAAATTGGCTTCCTACTGCTAATGAGAATATTAGCATACTTGAACAAGTCACCTTGCTATACAAATTAGGGAATACATAGAGGGTTAACTTTGGGAGGGTTATGTTTTCCCATTTAGCAGCCTGGGCAAAGAAGAAAAACACCTCTACATTCATTTTCCCCTCTCTCATCTATATTGTCCTCATATATCAATACTTAACCCCTTGGACTACTATCCATTTCTCTGAGAAACCTGTCTACTACAAGATCACCAAACACTTCATTGAGGGAGATAGACACAAGGATCTCCCTTGGATTTTACCTGTTGCTCCTGCTGAACCTAGTACTACCATGGCTCCAAGTGTTGTCCCCAGTGTTACCCCGAGAACAACAAACACTCAAGGGAACATTCCACCAGTTATGATTGATGCTTCAGCTGTGTTGAGTTTTTTTAATAGACAAATGAAGCATATTGGTTCTCAAATCAAATGGAAGCTGGAAATGCGTGACGACACAGAGCAGATGATAGATTTGATTTCTTCCCAAATATGGGGAGATAGACGTCATGATGTTGCTGCTGCTGAAGTGAGTATACGTGGAGCAGGTACAAGTACTGAAGCTGGAGAAGGTGGAACAGATGGTCCAGGGGCAAGTACAAGTGCTGAAGCACGAGGATAAGTATGATCAGTTTAATTTTTTGTCTAGGATTTGGTTCTTAAACAATTTGTTTTTTTTTTTACTAGTTTTGTTGGTCAAACAATTTGTCTTGGTTTGGTTGGTTGTTTTGAAAAAATGCTGGATGATTTTTTTTTGGTATATTTATTTGCTTAGCATTTATAATCTCTTTTAAGAATTATGGTTGGAATTTTTCTCTTTAGATTTGATTTATTTTAAATCTAGGGTTGAGAGGGAGTAATATACTAAGGGGGAGATCTGTTTTTGGAGATATATGTCTAACACTTTTATGCATGAATATCACCTTTTGTTTTGTGAAGAAATGTGCAACTAAGGGGGAGATTGTTAGTGTCAACAATTGTGTTAGCACTAGTATTGCCTTCAGTGTTACAATTGTGCTGGCAGTTCAAATTGAGTAAATAGCTGCTACATTTTATTCATAAAAATAAATAGATTATTAATTATAATTATATATGTTTTTAGTGTGTTATAAGTATGTCAGGTCAAAAGGACTGAACAAACGTGGACAAATGAAAAATAAAGGAAGTTACACATAAATCACAATTTACGTGTAAATGTGGAGATCAAGCAAAGGTTGTTGAGAGTTATCTATACTAAAGATCTAAAGAGATAATGAGTACAAGGTCAAAGAAGCACGGGAGTATGCGTGGAGTAGTAAGAGAAGACCAAGTCTTCCTACAATCAAGGAAGAATGGAGCTCAAAATGGAAAGTTGTTCCAACTTCCACACATGGCAAAATTTTGGTTACATGGAGTAGGCTGCACGTTCATCCAGCCTATAAGTGCAAGATCATTACAACTACAATTGACACAATCCAAAGTTGAGATATGCACAAAGAAAGAATACATCCTCGGAGTGCTATCCTAAGTGTTGTCAGCACCCTATCTAACACCCGTGAGCTAGAGTGTTTTAGCTTTCATTAAATGAGTGTTTTTTAGTGTGAGATAGAGTGCTGATATAAAGAGTGTGTTCTAGAGTAGTCGTTCCTTTGTGCTTTTGTTACAATCATTAGGAAACTTTTCAGTCTTGTATCTAAATCTTATTTAATGAAAGGTCTTCGCCTTCGGATATCCTCAAGTTATATTTATATAAATTGAAAAAATATACTCTCTTGTGTGTGCTAAATTTTCGCTGCTAAACTTTTTCAAATCTATTTAATTTATTGGATTGTTATGAACAGTGTTGTCCTTAGTGCTGCCAATAATTGGGATAACACCCGTATTGATTTTCATATTTATGTCGTTGACATTTTCAGGACCCATCAAGTCAGTGCAAATTAATTGAAGACACCTAGATGTCACACAAATTTGAACCTTTTTATGACTTGATTTTGTTTGTTTGCCTTTTTGACATGATCCACACACACTTAATTTCTTAAAGTCCAGTTTGGGAAAATCCTTTGCTTCCCTTAGTCTTATTAATTCACTAATTTTTCTTTCACTGGCCTGACCAAGCTTTTGGTGTCAGATTTCAGTCTCACCCATTTTGGTGGAGAAACAAGAGATGTTACTACCAACTTTGTAGTAATTATCAGAAGATAGAACACCGGTAAGAACATACACATTGGTTTTATCAAAGACTTCACACCTGGACTTGTTGAATTTAATAAAAAGATCATCATCACATAATTGACTTATACTTATTAGGTTTGCCTTCGGCCTATCAACATGTAACCCATTATGTAACTTGGCAAACCCTCCACATTCAATATACATTTGCCGATTATCTTACCTTGAGCTCCTCCACCAAAATTAACCTTTCCACCAAAGTTTTGGCGGAGATCAACTAGATGAAGGGAGAAGGTATGTGGATTTAAGATTGTGGTGGCTTTGAAACAATTTTTTTTTATTTGAAACTGAAAGGACATTGCTAAAAAAAAGTGTGAAAAGACTTGAAATTTAAGAGACAACAATTGAACATTTTTTAAGCAATTCAATTCATGGTATGAAACTGTGAATTATTTATTTAGGATGAATGAAAGTACATATGGAATTGCTATCTTTAGAAACATGATCACTACTCTCAAATTGAATATCCTTTTTTTTTTTTTTTTGTCAAAAATAATAAGCCAAAATTTCAGGAAAAACGTTTTTCCTGACACTTAGGACAATCGTGTTTTGTTTTCCCTGTTAATGTCAGTGTCAGTTTAACAAAGTGTCTGTGTAACAAAGTGTCAGTGCATGTGTAACAAAGTGCCAGTGTAAAAAAGTGTCAGTGTCAGTTTAACAAAGTGCCTGTGTAACAAAGTGTCAGTGCATGTAAAACAAGTGCCAGTGCATGTATAACAAAGTGTCAGTGCCAGTTTAATAAAATGCCAGTGTTAGTGTAACAAAGTGTCAGTGTAAAAAATTGTCAGTGCATGTTTATTAAGTGCCAGTGTAAAAAGTGCAAGTATTAGTGTAACAAAGTGTCAGCGTAAAAAAGTGTGAGCGTTAGTGTTATGAAGTGCCAGTGTAAAACACGTTTTTTCTAAGCTCAGAAAAAATGCGTTTTTCGTAAGACCAACTCAAATAATAAATGGCTTTTTAAAATCTCTCCTTCAAATAAATTTTCCTCTAAATTATTTATTTTCGTTTAGTTTACTATCTTGGAGTAAATATTGTTGAGAAAATGTGCATATCCTTGCTATATACTCCTTCCGTCCCGGTTCACTTGACACCAAAATGAATGGCACAATAACTAAGGAAAAGTAAGAGAGAGAAAAAGTGTAAGAAAATGTTGTGAGTATGAAGAATTAAATAGGAAAGAGAATGAGTGGGAGGAATAGTTAGGAGAGAGAATGTTATGAGTGTAAAAGTGAAGTAGGAGAGAGAATGAGTGGAGGGAATAGTGAATACTCCCTCCGTCCAACCAAAACTGATACCAAAATTCTGGGCACGCAGATTAAGGGAAACTAAGAGAGAGAAAAAGTGAAAGAAAATGTTGTGAGTATGAAGAATTAAATAGGATAGAGAATGAGTAGAATGAATAGTTAGGAGAGAGAATGTTGTGAGTGTAAAAGTGAAATAGGAGAGAGAATGAGTGGGGTAAATAGTAAAAATTCCCTTCCATTTTGGGAAGTATCAGTTTGGTTGGGACGGACCAAAAAGGAAATAAGTATCAGTTTTGGTGGGACGGAGGGAGTATTCTTTTTCATTTTGGGCGGTGCCAAGTGAAGTGGGACGACCCAAAATGGAAATTAGTGCCAAGTGAAGTGGGACGGAGGGAGTACATTTTAATATTTATTTTATCATTTGTAATATATTGTATACAATAAATTATGAAAAAGATTTTGGTAAATATATATCTAAAATTCAAATTATTCGAAAAATATTTATTTATTTATTTAAGTTTTCAAAATTTATTTTGGAAAGCATAATAGATATTAACATATTCTTATGCATGGAAGCATAAAAGAGGATAGGATTGAAGCCTGAAGGTACATGTGACAAAGGTGCACGTGAAGAGGGATGACCTAGAGAGAGTCAAAAGATATTTTTGAAGATTTTCTAAAGGCCAGTATTGTCGAATTTATGCATGATAAGCATTTGGATATCACAAATCAATATTTATAAGAGCATTTAATGAAAAGTTGATTTAAGGTTCAGCTTCAATATTTGAGATGAGCTAAACTTTTTTGTTGTAACAAACATTTTTTCGTTGATTTTAGGTCTTGATAGAAATCTCCAACTATTGGATGAGACTCATACTGTTGTAGAGTGTCATCTTATTGAAATTCATTAATGTATGTTTTTATTATTTGCTTAAAAAAGGAGAATATTATCAAAAAAAATCAATAAAATTTTTAATCTCTTTTTCTTCGTATTTATTTTAGTTACAAAAAAAAATCTATTAATGAATTTTACTCATATGTTAAAATTGCATAGAAAACATAAATTTATAATAAATAATGCTTGACCACATCATAGCACGAGAGTAAGGGTGGTGGAAGAAATGCGAGATCATTTATACCACTTTTATTTATCACATTGTATACCAAATGTCTTTTAACGGTTATGAGTTATTAGAACTTATATCATCAAATCATTATTAATGAATAACCATTGGATCCCTTGTGTTACATATTGTGATACATAAAAGTGACACAAATGATCTCGATTCAGTGGAAGAAGGGGGACGAATAGGTTGTGTATTTTTTTTTTTTAATTGAGAAGGGAAAAAGAGTATTTTTTTCTTAGACTTGTAAGAACATGGATTAATGTAACATATAAATACTTAATAATATAATGATCAATATTATAATATATGGTATAAAGTATAGAACTCTAAATAATATGTAGAATTCCATAATATAAGTATACCATTAAATGATGGGCATAATGGTAATATCTTATATATCAATAGGTGTAGTCCCTAAATGAAGTGCCCCTTGGATTCCTATATAAAGGCCTATCCATCAAGCCTATGAATTACTAGTTGTTTACATTCTCATTCAGTCAAAACTCTTCCTAAGTACTTGAAGATCTAAGAGAGTAAAGGGCACTCATCATTTAGAAGATCTATTCCTCCATAATTTAAAGTCTATCTTCTTACTTCATTCTCTTTATTCAAGAACAAGAACAAGACTAAAGAACAAACATGGAATCACAAGGTAATTACACGCTTCCGTCTTCTTCTTCTTCTCTTCTTAAATCTAGTAATGAGTCGGTTCATATTTATTGGATCGTAATTGTTCCAACAATTGGTATCAGAGCCTGGTCATATACTAGATTGAGTTTGAAATTTCTTATAAAGTCTTGTGCTTTAATTTGTTCAAGGTTTGTAATCCATGTAAAATTACACTTGTTTTTTGTTCTTGTACATAATACTCATTTTGTCTAAGAGTATTATGTTCATAACTTCATCTTATTTCTGAATTTTGGTTTTACTCAAAAGGCTTTCAATCCTTAATGTAAGATTATCTCATTTTTGAACATAGCCACCATCCTTGGATGCGTTGTGAGTTTGTTCATATGCATAGCCACGCATTTTTTAAATGTGTTGTGAGTATGCGGATCTACTTACTTTGATTGAAAAATTGAGTTACCATGGAAATAATGATAAGGTCAAGTTTTAAGAGACACAATGGTTCATACAAGATTACCCCATTTACATAGCCAACATCATGTGTTTGGAGTGTGTAAATCTAGGTCTACTTGTTTGAATCATGTTAATTAAAGTGCGAACTTGTCCCATTTACATAGCCAATAATTATAATGCATTAAAAGGGAAATTTGGTTGGAAAACTGTTCATAAAAGGGTTTGAAAATAGTGACTGTTCGTAATTCTGGGCATTGGGGACGAGTCGTCCCGTAGGGGACGAGTCGTGCCCATCAATTTTCTGGAATGGGACCTTTCTGATTCAGGCGTCCCCCTTATAGGGACGAGTCGTCCCCTTAGGGACGAGTCGTGCCCTAAGGGACGAGTCGTCCCCTTTGAAATTCCAGTCGTCCCGAAAAACTTCGAGTCTCAAATATTTTTCATAATTTTGATAATTTATTGATAAAATATGATATCTGGACACCGATCACGCCGATTGGCGGTTCTTAAAGTTGTTAAACTTTAAGAATGGACGGAGTAGAACATAAGGATATTGTCTTTTATTAATAAATTTTCGTTCTTTTCTTACCCTTTAAAGTTTCAAATTTACCTTAAGGCCTTAATTTTGATTAATTATATCCTTAACAATTTTGGACAAAATTAACATGCTTGTTTCCCAAAGGAGACCTTGTTGATTGAATTCAAACTTGTTAAAAGATGAATGTAAATATTGATATGTGATAACATGCTTGTTTCCCAAAGGAGACCTTGTTGTTGACTAAGTATTTGCATTCATGGGTAATAATTGAAGTTAAACTTTAGGTCATTTTAAATACTTTGATCCATCCCAAAGGAAGGCGGGTGTTTAAAATGAGTTGTTTATATTCTTTATTATCGGGGAACAAGTACCTTAAACTTTAGGACACTTCTTGTACTTGATCCGGCCCAAAGGAAGGCAAGTACATGAAATGTGTTGTTTAAGCTATTTGTTTACCCTAAGATAAATCAAATTGTGAGTCAATTCGAAATCCAAAGATTAGTCTTGATGTCATATTGATTATCTTTATTTTGATGGAATTCATTTTGATATAATTAATCATTGTGTAGATTCTTATACATGTTTTGTTTCATTCTTTTGTTCTCTTCATTCGTATTTGATCATGCTTCATCTATTACTACCGCCATAAACTCAATACCTTTGCTAAGCGGGACAAATTTTAAAACTTGGAAAAACAAGATTATTATGGTCTTAGGCTGTTTGGACCTTGACCTCGCATTAAGAGAACAAGCTCCTGCCCCTCTAACTGATAAAAGCACTGCGGAAGACCGCTTGAGTTCAGAGAGGTGGAAGCGTTCTAATCGCGTCAGCCTAAGCATTATAAAGAATGCAGTCCCGGAGACATTTTTGAACAGTGTCTCCGAGGATAATGGAGCTAAAGGATTTTTGGATGCCCTAGAGGAACGCTTTGCAAAAAGCGATAAATCGGAAACAAGTGCTACCTTAAGGAAGCTTGTTTCCATGCGGTATAAGGGCACCGGAAGCATAAGGGAATATATAATGGAAATGTTTCATCTATCTTCTAAATTAAAGGCACTCAAGTTAGACCTTTCGGAAGACTTGCTTGTGCATTTGGCTTTAATTTCTCTTCCTCATCAATTCGGTCATTTTGAAACGACCTATAACTGTCAAAAGGACAAGTGGAATATCAATGAATTGATTTCACATGTGACGAGAGGAAGAGGATAGATTGAAACAATCTAAACCCGAAAGTGCTCATTATGCATCTACCTCTTCTCGTGGGATAAAGAGAAAAGGTAAGGAGATTGCGGTTGCATCAAAGAAGCCTAAGGGATCATCAAATGATCAAAAGGTGAAAAAATGCTTCTTTTGCAAGGACCCCACACACATGAAGCCCGATCGCCTAATTATCGCCAATGGCGAATTAAGAAAGGTATGTCATTTAGCTTTGTTTGTACTGAAGCTAATTTAGTTTCAACTCCTTCGTATACATGGTGGTTAGACTCAGGTGCAACTACTCACATAAGTTCATGTATGCAGGGTTGCCGCAACTACAGAACGCCCAATGAAGGTGAAAGATGCAGCTACAGGGGAGCGGGAAAGCCGGGAGAGGTGGAAGGCATAGGGACCTATAGATTATCATTAAGTACCGGATATTATTTAGTTTTGAACAATGTATTTATTATTCCATCATTTAGACGGAATTTAATTTCCGTCACTACATTAGATCGAGAAGGTTATTCTTGCATCTTTGGTAATAATAAATGCAATTTATATTTTGATTCAAAGCTTTTTGGTACTAGTTCTTTGTCTTATATTGATAATCTATATTTACTTGACACAATCAATTCATTAAATGAGTCCCATAATAATGAAACTAACTCTCGAGGCATAAAACGAAAGTTTTCAAGTAAAAACTCTTATACCTTGTGGCATAGGCGTTTGGGTCATATCTCCAAAAGGAGAATTGACAAGCTTGTGTCCGAGGGAATATTACATAAACTTGATACTCCGGAAAATAACTTTTGTATTGAATGCCTTAAGGGAAAATTTACAAATAGTACAAACAAAAATGAATCCTTGAGAGCTACAAAAGTCTTAGAACTAATTCATACGGACATATGTGGACCGTTCCCTACCCCTTCATGGAACGGACAAACATATTTCATTACGTTCATAGACGACTTCTCTCGTTATGGATACATTTATTTACTTCATGAAAAGTCTCAATCATTGGACGTTTTCAAGTCTTTTAAAACCGAAGTTGAAAACAACTTGAAAAGACTATTAAGAACGTTAGATCCGATCGTGGTGGTGAATACTACGGTCGGAATGACGGTTCGGGAGAACAACGTCCGGGTCCTTTTGCTCGCTATTTAGAAGAGTGTGGGATTGTCCTCACTACACCATGCCGGGGACACCTAGCATGAATGGTGTAGCCGAGAGACGTAATAGAACCCTTAAGGATATGGTAAGAAGTATGGTTTCTTGTACTTCTTTACCTCACTCATTATGGGGCGATGCTTTGAAAACCGCAACCTACCTTCTTAATAGAGCTCCTTCAAAAGCTACTAGCAAAACCCCTTATGAATTATGGACCGGTAAGAAACCGTCCCTTAATCATCTTCATGTTTGGGGTTGTCCAGCCGAAGCTAGGCCTTATAAACCTAACGAAGGAAAGTTGGACGCTAAGACAGTTAGTAGTTATTTTGTAGGGTATTCTCAAAGATCTAGGGGATATAAATTCTATGACCCTAAAACTAGAACCTTTTTCGAGACGGGAAATGCTAGGTTCTTTGAAGATGTTGAATTTAGAGGGGAAAATTTGAATAGTAATTTTGAATTTGAAGAAATGGAAGAGGAATTCATTTCTATACCTCTTCCTATAGTTCCTATCGAAAATCAAGCAGTTGTGCCTGAAATTCGACAAGAACATATAATTCAAAATGACGTTAATTCTCCTATTAATGAACAACATGAAAATGTTGATGAGGAAATTCAACACCCTCAAAATCAAGAAGAACCGGTGCCATTAAGAAGATCTAATAGAGCAAGAAGGAGTGCTATACCAGATTATTATGATGTATATCTTGCCGAGAATGAGGAACCGTTAGGTTTAGTGGGAGATGAGCCAATCACCTTCCATGAAGCCATTAGTGGTCCAAATTCTCATAAGTGGATTGATGCCATAAATGAAGAGTTAAAATTCATGAATGATAATGACGTTTGGGATCTTGTCCCATTACCTAAGAATGTGAAACCCATCGGATGTAAATGGATCTTTAAGACCAAAAGGGATTCACAAGGTAATGTGGAAAGACATAAGGCTCGTCTTGTCGCTAAAGGATTTACTCAAAAAGAAGGCATTGATTACAAAGAAACATTTTCACCGGTATCCTCTAAAAATGCTTTTAGAATCATTATGGCTTTAGTGGCACATTTTGACCTCGAGCTTCATCAAATGGATGTAAAGATGCTTTTCTCAATGGTGACATTGAGGAAACTATCTATATGAAGAAACCGTAAATGGTGATCGATTCGGATCAAACTAGTCAACTAGTTTGTAAACTCAAGAAATCCATTTATGGGCTCAAGCAAGATCTCGTCAATGGTACTTAAAATTTAACCAAGTTATTCTTTCATTCGGTTTTGAAATGAATCTTGGTGAAGATTGTGTGTACCATAAGTTCATGGGAGTAGATTTATATTTTTGGTCTTATATGTGGATGACATTTTACTTGCTAGTAATGATAAGGACCTTCTTAAGGAAACCAAGAAATTTCTCTCAAACAAATTTGAGATGAAAGATCTTGGAGAAGCTTCTTTTGTATTGGGAATCCAAATACATCGTGATCGCTCACGGGGTATGTTAGGATTATCACAAAAGAGCTATATAGAGAAGGTATTACAAAGGTTTAGCATGGAGAATTGTAAACCACATGACACCCCGGTCTCTAAGGGAGATAAGTTCAGTCTAAATCAATGTCCTAAAAATAATCTTGAATCCAAGTATATGGAAAATATCCCTTACGCATCGGCAGTAGGAAGCCTAATGTATGCTCAAGTCTGTACTCGCCCAGATCTTGCCTTTATTGTTGGCATGCTTGGGCGATATCAAAGCAATCCGGGAAGAGAACATTGGATCGCAGCCAAAAGAGTGATGAGATACTTACAAAACACGAAGAACTACATGCTTACATATACAAAGT
Organism: Adenophora triphylla var. japonica; assembly: GCA_022495995.1. Taxonomy (NCBI): domain Eukaryota; kingdom Viridiplantae; phylum Streptophyta; class Magnoliopsida; order Asterales; family Campanulaceae; genus Adenophora; species Adenophora triphylla. The sequence goes on from JAFEMH010007401.1 coordinate 42,365, forward strand.
CGGATCATCTTGAGATCATTGGTTTTTCCGATTCCGACTTTGCTGGATGCCAAGATAGTCGCAAATCGACATCGGGTTATGTCTTCACTTTGGCCAGTGGAGCGATATCTTGGAGAAGTGCCAAGCAAACATTAGTTACTACTTCCACCATGGAAGCCGAATTTGTTGCTTGCTATGAGGCATCCAATCAAGCTATATGGCTGCGTAAATTCATTGAAGGACTGCGGATTGTCAAAGGTGTTGAAAGACCGCTTAAGTTATATTGTGACAATCGGGCCGCGGTATTGTACTCCAACAACAACAAGAGTTCATCTAAATCTAAGCATATAGATATTAAGTTTCTTGTTGTGAGAGAAAGAGTACAAAATGAACAAATAGAAATAGAACTTATTGGTACAAACTCCATGTTAGCGGATCCATTTACTAAGGCGTTATCTCCTTTAGTATTTCACGAGCATGTTGCTCATATGGGTGTAATGACTTTTGATAATGCCTAAATCAGTGGGAGTTTTAAATGTTTCTATTTCCTTGTATTGTTTTCATTTAAATTGATCTCATTTGGTTAAAGTAGGACTAGTTGGAGAATATATATATGCATTCTTCATATATATTCATTAATTTTCCATGCTACATATCTATACTTTATCTATGTCATTTAGTTGGATATATATATGTGATTAATGTGGGTTTAGTTGCGAATCAATTACAACGAATGCCCCTTTAGTCCTTATACTTATATGACTAATGGACGGGATTGTTTTCGAATGACAACAAAGTGCACATAAGGGTTGTCATTTGTGTTATAAATATGATTGAAGTAATTTATTAAGTGAAGGTATATGTTATAATAATCCAAGTGGGAGATTGTAAGAACATGAATTAATGTAACATATAAATACTTAATAATATAATGATCAATATTATAATATATGGTATAAAGTATAGAACTCTAAATAATATGTAGAATTCCATAATATAAGTATACCATTAAATGATGGGCATAATGGTAATATCTTATATATCAATAGGTGTAGTCCCTAAATGAAGTGCCCCTTGGATTCCTATATAAAGGCCTATCCATCAAGCCTATGAATTACTAGTTGTTTACATTCTCATTCAGTCAAAACTCTTCCTAAGTACTTGAAGATCTAAGAGAGTAAAGGGCACTCATCATTTAGAAGATCTATTCCTCCATAATTTAAAGTCTATCTTCTTACTTCATTCTCTTTATTCAAGAACAAGAACAAGACTAAAGAACAAACATGGAATCACAAGGTAATTACACGCTTCCGTCTTCTTCTTCTTCTCTTCTTAAATCTAGTAATGAGTCGGTTCATATTTATTGGATCGTAATTGTTCCAACAAGACTTAATAGAAGAAAAGGGAAACTGAAACAAGATCTAGAGTTGATGAAAAAAAAGAGAGTTTTTTTTAACAATTGAAGAGAGAGAGAGAGAGAGAGAGAGAGTATATAACCAAACGAAGTCTTACAAAAAGTTGGCAAACAAAAAAAAAATTCTTACAAAAATTCACCAATAAATTCATAATATGTTAACTTTTGTACCTTTCATTTTATAAAACTTCTTTTTATCAGTCCAAGATTAGACAACTTCTTACTCCATTCGTCTAAAAAAATCTTTAAAAAAAATTAATTTTCAAAATTTAAATAATATTTTTATGTACATTCATTTTATAACGGAAGAAATAATTAACTGAAAGTTAATAGTTGTAAGAGTTTTAATTTTTTGTAATGTAATGGTGATAGTGGAAATTATTCTAAAAGTTCCACCTCTAATATTTTTTTATTTTGAACAACTACTAATATTATGGTAGAAATATTTCAAAATGCATGATGATTTTATTTTTTTACTTGGATTACTCTTTTTTAAGCGATATCAAATATATCTTTTTATATGTAAATTCATGGGAAAAAATATGTTGTAGTTATCAAACTGTATCTATCTGAAAATTAGTACCCCATTCTGTTTGTGGTGAAATATTTTACATGCATGGAAAAGCCGAAAAAGCGGAATAGCAGAAAATATCATAGATCCTACATTGAGGAAAAACTCAAGTGGCTCAATGCGTGACATAATGAGAATAATGCACATTGGTTGGTTATGTGTTCAAGAAACGTCAACGATAGACCAGCAATGGGTTCAATCATTCGTATTCGTATGTTTAGTAACTTATCTATTATGACCCTAGCGATGCCTTCATAATATGCATTTTTCATACACAGTACAATTCGTTCAGAAATGTCACTACTTGATCCGGACTTGATTCAATTGGTGAACGAGGTCTTGATTACTCACTAGGTTTTGAACATATGTACTCGATATCGATTTGAACATGACTTCTAAAAACCCACTTTCTTATTATGACCAATTAAACTTGTACCATTTCCCTCTTTGTCTTTAACCACTCCTTTCTCTATCACCCTCTGTTTAATTCATTTTCGAGTCAAACACCTACATTCCAAGTCAATAGTCAATTGGCCTCTTTCTTTATTGTTTATCTTCTTCTACACGAATATTATAGTCTTCTCTACACGAACGTAGATTTTGGGCTATGTTCTGATTAGCAATTTCTTTTATGCTTGCTTTTTAGTAATTTTGTAGTACCTAAACAAAATAAAATAAAATAAAATAAAAAATTATACTACTTGAAAGATAGATCTACCAAAATTTTAAAATGAAAAATTATGTAGTACTCTTTCCGTCTTATATAAATAAATGATTAATTAATTATGTATTTGAGATTACTACAACAATTGATTTGATTTATTGTGTATAAGTATAGATTCTATTTCATTTCAGTTGATTTGATTTTTCAACACAGTTTATGACTTTCTTCTACACTTTCCAAACGTTATGTAGACTTTTGTCCTCAATTATCTTCTAAAATTTAGACCCCTTCTAATTGCTTTTGCCTAAAAAATATGGCGAAATTTCTCCCATTCCTCTTCCTCATAATAATACTACACTCCGTCAATCTCTCCGGCACCGCCGCCCAACCTCCAAACTTCATCGGCTTCGACTGCACAGGCAGCACCAATTACACCAACAACAGCACTTACCGAACAAATCTCAACACCATCCTTTCATCTCTTCCCTCAACCACCAGCACCAACTACGGCTTCTCCAACATCTCCACCGGTCAAAACAACGACACCGTCTACGCTATCTCTCTCTGTAGAGGCGACGTTTCTCGAGAAACATGCCGGACCTGCGTCTCAGATGCAACCACCAACTTAAATGATCTGTGTCCTAATCAAAAGCAAGCATATGGGTGGTACGATTTCTGTATGTTAAAGTACTCGGACAGAAATTTTTTCAATACATATGACGGTAGTATACTTGTGGCTCTGTCCGATACTAACAATGTTACGAGCGTTTCTGAGTTCAATCTCGGGCTAAGAAATTTGACGGACAGTCTACGTGCTGAGGCTGCCGGCGGCGGTTCTCTCCGGAAATATGCTACAGGGAATGTTACGGGGCCGGATTTTATGACGATTTATGGACTTATGCAGTGCACGCCGGACCTGACTGAATCGGATTGTGGACGATGTTTGGAACGAATTATGAGGGGCATTCCCTGGTGTTGTAATGGCAAACAAGGAGGAAGAGTTATTGTGCCTATTAGCTGTTATTTAAGATTTGGGGTGGATCCTTTCTATGATGTGATTCCAGCAATTTCGTTGCCATTGCCGCCGCCGCCACCACCTGTGTCTGGATCGGTTCCGCCGCTTCCACCACCTTCACCGCCACAGGAAGGTAATCGTTTATATCTTGTTCAATGTTTGGTGGCATTATTTATTGCTATCTACTAATACTGCTGCGTTAATGAATGCTTGCAAATTGCTTGAAAATATCCCAAAAGATAATCCATTTAACCCCTAATTTTTTCTATGGATGATGCTCTACCAGCTTGTACCTTATTGAAATTTCACTATACTTCCTGTCTTTTTTTTTCCTTTTTATAAATTTACCTATTTAATTGGGATAAACTGAAATTGCACTACATTCTCTATAATAATGCAACTTTTACACCAAAAATCTCCAACTATTTGCTTTAAATATTACTATCAAATAAGAGAATTCTTGAAATATTCATTATTATTTCACTTATACTCCCTCTGTCCCGTTTATAAGTTCATCATTTTGAGCATGTCACGCAAATTAAGAAAAAAAAGTTAGTGAAGAAAGTGTTGTGAGTATAAAATTAAATAGAAGAGAGAATGAGTGGAGGGAATAGTAAAGTTGATTGGTGTTGTGAGTATAAAAGTAAAATAGGAGAGAAAATTAGTGGGTGGAATAGTAAAGATTCTTTGCCATTTTAGGAAAGGTGAATCTTTTAACGGGACACCCGTTTTGGCAAAAGGTGAAGCTTCCAATGGGACGGAGGGAGTATACATAATATTAAGTTATATATATTTTATATTGTAAAATATTTTTGTATCGTATTAAAAAAAAGGATCTTTTTCAACAAAAAGAAAAGAAAGGAAAACGGGACATCGCAACTCTATCTCTTACACCAAATTTGGTTCAATAAATAGAGTTGCATCATAATAGAGCAAAGTTTAGAGGTCTGTTGAAGCTAAATAATGCTCTATTTTGAAGTTATAAAGAGCCGTTGGAGAGGATGATAAAATGCATCTATCTTTGTTTGGAATCTGGGCAAAAACCAGACTCTTCAATTTGGAGAGGATGATAAAATTTTAACACTGATCCACTTGATGTATTGAACCGGTAACATTAATACTACCTCCGTCCCAAAATAATTGACCATATTTATGCTTGATCCAGAACAGAGATGGATTCATTTTGGGACGGAAGGGAGTAGTATATTGAGAGTGTCCACAGAAGTTAACAGCAGGACCTCTCGCTTCAGCTCTATGCTAAGACATTTCTCATTCTAAATTTTGAACATATAGTACATTTTAAATTCTCCCTCCATCATAAAATGATCCCACTTTTTTTGCTTTTACTACGAAGTAACTTTGAGCAATAATTGTAGGTTGATTTAATTATACAAATAAAAATCTAAAACCTGTTATTGATACACCAACAATATTATCAATAACAAGTTTTAAGTTTTCATTTGGAAAATTAAATCAATCTAAAATTATTGTTGAAAGTTCATTCGTAGTAACGGCAAAAAAGTGGAAAGATCATTTTAGGACGGAGAGAGTATATTCATTGGTTGGTGTCAAGTTTACGTTAAACTGGGCCTTTACAAATACTCTTTGAATCTGTTAGCTTTACTTAGTTATCACTTATCAGAAGACTAGGCTACTAAAAATAAACATCGTTTACTTTCTAACCAAATTTTGCTTTTACTGTTAGCAGGAAAGGGTAACAATATAGCTCGAACGATAATATTAATTGTTGTCCCAATTGTAACTGTTGCGGTTCTGGCTGCTTTAATTTGCTTCTTCATGAGGAAGAGAAAGATAAAGCAAAGAAGGCCAGAGGAGCAAACTGAGAGTAAGTTCTAAATGACTTTATAATTAATAACTTTGTTGCATTAATACCTAATGAAATTGAAGCTGCCGCAGCACATTATATTACGGAGCAATCAGATTCACATATTGTTTTCTTCTTATTTTGAAGACGGGGAAGATATCAGCACTGTTGAATCCTTACAATACAATTTTAGCACAATTAGCTCTGCAACAAATGACTTTTCCGAGAATAATAAGCTTGGACAAGGTGGATTTGGTCCCGTTTACAAGGTAATAGAAAAATAAACACATAATTGAAAAGATTACTCTCTTTTATATCTATCAAATGAATAGTCAACAAATATATTATGTTTAATTTTCAGGGGAGGCTTCAAAATGGACTAGAAGTTGCTGTGAAGCGGCTGGCTAGGAATTCTGGACAAGGTGAAGTTGAATTCAAAAATGAGGTGTTATTAGTTGCAAGGCTTCAGCACAGGAACTTGGTGAGGCTCCTTGGTTTCTGCTTGGAAGGAACAGAAAGGCTTCTCATTTATGAGTTTGTTCCTAATGCTAGTCTTGACCGGTTCTTATTCGGTATGACATCTTTATTTAGCTCTGTTACGCACACCTGCATTTTATAAAGCCTACAACTATGATTCTTGTAGCGGATAATTTTAAAATATATACTTCGAATAATTAATCCATTTGGATGTGTTATGGGTTCGCTATTCAGATCCAACCAAACGTGAACTCTTGGACTGGGATAGACGATACAAAATAATAGGAGGTGTTGCTAAAGGGCTTCTTTACCTTCATGAAGATTCGAGGCTTAGGATTATTCATCGTGATCTCAAAGCCAGTAATGTTCTATTAGATGCAGAAATGAATGCTAAAATTGCTGATTTTGGCACAGCAAGGTTGTTTAAGCCGGATGAAACCCAAGCCAATACGAGCCGAATTGTTGGAACCTAGTAAGTGTTTAAATAATCTTTACGTTCTTGAAGTTGATGTTAGTCGACCATTCCATCCGATTAAAAGACCCTTTTGGGTATTTCACGATTCCATTGGGTTAGTTTATTATTTTGATGAAGATAGAATGTAATTTGCTCAATTAGAACCAACCCTTTACACTTAATTAATCAGTCCATATGACGATTAATGTTAGTTGACCCCAAATCATTTAGAGATTAAGACTTTATTGTTGTTGTTGTTGTTGTTGGAAGGCTAACCCTTTACACCTTAACTTTTTAGCGGATACATGGCACCAGAGTATGCAATGCACGGGCTATTCTCAGTTAAATCAGACGTATTCAGCTTTGGTGTTCTATTACTGGAAATTACGACAGGTCAGAAGAATCAATGTTTCAAAATTGGGGAGATTATAGAAGATCTTCTAACCTACGTAAGTTTCAATACATATTATAAATTTAACTATATACTCTGTATGAACATTTATTGTAGTCACCGGCGGAGCTACATAGTGGGTACAATTGGTGCAATTGCCTCCATTTTATTAATTTTGTTTTACTAGTGCAAATATTTTAAGAATTTAAGGGTTTTAGTTCAACTTATCGAAACCTTTTCCGTCTATATAAAGAAAATGCACTATATTTTATTTTACCCCTTTTCAGTTAGTAAAAATGATTTTGCCCACCATCCGAAAATTTTCTGGCCACTGATTGTGGTAAACAATTTTACAGGCATGGAAAAGCTGGAAAAAAGGAACAATGGCAAATATGATAGATCCCACATTGAGGGAAAGATCAAGTGGCTCGATGCGTGACATAATGCGATGTATGCATATTGGGTTGTTGTGTGTTCAAGAAAACGTAGATGACAGACCAACGATGGGTTCAATCATTCTCATGTTGAGTAGCTTATCTGTGACCCTAAGGATACCTTCAGAACCTGCATTTTTCATGCATAGTACAATCAGTCCAGAAATGCCACTACTTGATCAAGATTTTACCACAGACTCAAATAAGTCAGAAACTCACCGTGGATCTTCTCATTGGTCAGTAAATGAAGCCTCGATTACTGATTTGTATCCCAGATAATGTTTAATGGTGCGTGCAATTCATGTATTAAGATGTTGCATTTTATTTTTTCATTTATGAATATTATTGATAATTAATGTTTTTATTATTTTGATTTTTCAATTCACATTGTACCATTTTTTTTTCATTTCTGAATATTATTGATGATTCATGTTTTATGATCTAGAGGCGAACGAAACCGCAAATATGAAAACTTTGTAATCGTGCCATGTTCATAGAGGCATTTTGTCGAAATATGGATGTGCAAAACATATTGGGTAGACAGAACTACAAAAACGAACTATCATAAATGATAAAACACTAAAAAGCATAGCGAAATCAAGAACTTGTAATAGAAACTCACAGGATAATGTCAATCCAGAATGACGCTAGGATTCGGTTTCGCCGGAGGTGAGATGGCGACGAGTAGCATATTCCAGATGGGCTTTCCTCAGCTAATAAAGCACGGCAGCGTGGGATTTTGCATTTGGTGAAAAATCATCTGAGCATAAGTACCATGACAATGGAACAAAGAGGATTGACGTTTCCTAGCCTTGACCTAATCGGATTTCTAGGGTTTACAATTGCCGGGAGATTTGAAAAGGAGGCGGGCTAGTTAACGGGTATTTTAAATTTTAATACTTCGCCATAAGCTGCGGATTGGATTTAAAGACAGGGCAGTCCTACTATATTACGTTCGGATTTTACATGCTAATTTATCGATTATAAAAATCGGGCTGCAGTACGAACTGAACTGAACTGAACTGAACTGTAGGCCTTGGAAAAAGAGAATTTGATCCATAATTTTTTTTTTTTTTGGGACAAATCAATTTCTCTCAACATTTTTATTAAATTATTATATGTCTAACAAGTTATTATTTTATTAAGTAATACAGTATACTATACTTCATACAATATTCAATACTCCCTCCGTCCGGCTATAAATCACACACTTTTTTCATTGGGCGTCCCGTTACAAATCACACACTTCCTAAAATGGCAAAGAATCTTTACTATTTCACCCACTAATTCTCTCTCTTACTTTACTTTTATATTCACAACACCAATCAACTCACTATTTCCTACCCCACTTTCTCTCTCCTACCTCACTTTTCATACTCACAACACTTACTTCACTAACTTTTTTCTTAATTCGCGTGCAAACAGTAACTGTGTGATTTGTAGCGGGACACAGGGAGTATTCATTAATTAAAATTATGATTCATCATCATTAATATTGTCGCATGACACCAATACCGCCGGCCACCGTCACATGTCGAAAACCGTTCGCTGGTCGCCGAAAACCAGTTGTTGCTTGCGGTCTGTCACCGTTCATGCACTATTATATTCAACTATTAAGTGTTATACATTGTTATTATGTTATTCAGTATGCTACAAAATAATGTAACGTGGATAATATAACATTAAAAGTAACTTATTGGCATTATAATACTCCCTCCGTCCCCAACCTAGATGTATACTTTGACTTTTCACGTAAATTAAGGAGGAAGTATTATATTGAAAGTGTTGTGAGTGTGAAAATAAAATAGGAGAGAGAATAAGTGGAGGTATTGTAAATTATAATGGTGTTGTGTATTAAAATAATGTAGGAGAGAGAATGAGTGGAGGAAATAGTAAAAATTCCTTTCCATTTTAAAAAATGTGCACGTAGATTTGAGACGCTCAAAATAAAAAGTGTGCACTTAGGTGGGGGACGGAGGGAGAGAGTATTTTTTAAGAACTTTATGTTTGGTTTGACTCTGTTCATTTGTAATTTGTAATCTGACTGATTTATTTAAACCATATAATGTACAGAAATTTACAATTAAATTTTTACATATATCAAGCTTCAATTAAGTTAACATATAAAAATAAAAGTGAGATGATAAAGAGAGTACATAATATATGGGGTGCGATTCTCTATATAGGCTATCATAGTGTAAAACTATAGAAAATATTTATGTATATTTCTTGCTGTACTTACTCTTGAGAACTCTTGAGAGCAAATCAAATACTCCCTTCGCCCCACTTCAAATTGATACTTATTTCTTTTTTGGTCCGTCCCACATCAATTGATACTTATCTAAAATGGAAAGAAATCTTCACTATTTACCCCACTCATTCTCTCTCCTATTTTACTTTTTCACTCACAACATTCTCTCTCCTAACTATTTCTCCCACTCATTCTCTCTCCTATTTTACTTTTACACTCACAACATTCTCTTTCCACTTTTTCTCTCTCTTACCTTTCCTTAATATGTGTGCCCTTTTTTTTGGTATCCATTGAAGTGGGACGGAAGGAGTATATACTAGTTACAAAGTGGAGAATACAAGAATAGAGATAAGAATACAAAATCTCTAACCTTGAACCTATCAATCTAAACTTTCTATGTTCCTGACTTTTAATCTTTCTTCTGTACATACATTGAACCCCTTCATATCTAGTTTCCTAACATTTGTAAACTAAATTGCGTCTGGGAGACAGAAGGTTCAGCCATGGTTTGCTCACATGCTGCTGCATCATCCTTAATACGCCCCCACAAGATGGACGATGCGAGAAGAAGGCCAATATTGGAAGTAAGTTGTTGGAAGCGTATGCGAGGTAGCGGTTTTGTCAGAATATCTGTCAGTTGATCCGTACCAGAAATGTGTTGTACACGGAGAGAACCGGACTGAACTTGTTCACGAACAAAGTGAAATGAGAGAGCCACATGTTTCATCCGAGAGTGGAAGGCCGGGTTCGTAGAATAGGTTGTGGCGCCTAGGTTATCACAATAGACCACAGGTGTAGTTGGCAAGGAGAATTCAAGCTCAGTAACTAAGTTCTTAACCCAAGTAAGTTCAGCAGCGGTGTCAGCAATAGCTCGAAATTCAGCCTCAGTAGTGGAACGAGCAAGAGCACGTTGTTTGCGGGATGACCAAGTGACCGGGTTGTGCCCAAGATAAATAAAGAAGCCAGAAGTGGACACAAAATCGTCTTTGTCACCTGCCCAGTCCGTATCACAGAAGGCATGAAGGGAGGGAGGAGACGTTGAGAAGATCTGGAGACCTAAATGTATGGTGCCATGAAGGTAGCGGAGAAGACGTTTGAGTGCAACCCAGTGAGGAGATTGGGGGTTTTGCATGAACTGAGAAGGCAATATCGGGACGAATGAAGGACAGATACTGAAGGCCACCAACAATAGAACGATAGGGGGTAGGGTCAACAGCGGGAGTGGCAGTGGACCGAGTGAGAGGTGGTGATGTAACCATGGGAGTTGGAAGCGGTTTGCAGTCAATCATGTTGTGACGGGTGAGAAGATCATGGATGTATTTTGTTTGGGAGAGAAGGAGACCATTTTGGTTCGGGACGACATCGACATCCAAGAAGTAAGATAAGGGACCAAGATCTTTAAGAGAGAAATGGTGTGACAAACTGGTGATGAATGACTGAATGTGAGACGGAGAGGGTCTGGTGACAATGATGTCGTCAACGTAGACTAACAGATAAATCGGGGATGGGGTTGTATTCAGTATGAATAGAGAGGGATCAACTAAAGAGGGGTGAAAGCCATATGTGGTGAGGTAGGTTTTGAGTTCTTGAAACTAGGTACGAGGAGCCTGTTTAAGACCATAGATTGCCTTAGAAAGGCGACAAACATAGGAAGGGTTGGTGGAGTCCTCAAATCTTGGGGGTTGGGTCATAAACTCAGCCTTGAAAAAAGGCGTTGTTGAAATCAAGTTGGCGAAGGGGCCAATGATCATCGCAAGGGAGAGAAGAAGCCGGACAGTGGCTAGTTTTACAATGGGACTGAAAGTTTCAGTGTAGTCAACACCGGGTTGTTGGTGAAAATCCTTGGCTAGAAGTCGAGCTTTGTATTTCTGAATTGTGTTGTCGAGATTGTACTTGATACGAAAAAATCATTTGCATCCGACAATGTTGTGAGCTGTGGTAGGAGGAACCAAAGACCAGGTGTTGTTACGGGTTAGGGCCTGAAATTCGTCTATCATGGCATTACGCCAATGTGGGATGGAAAGGGTCTGTTTGGTGGTGGTGGGAAGGCTTGTGGGGGAGGTGAGTAGGGAAAGGTTGGTATACTTGGAATTGGGTTTGGTGATGCCATGAGATAATCTTGTGGTAATAGTACGGGTGGGAGGTGGAGGAGAGGTGGGGGTAGGAGGAGATAAGGTTGTTTCAGGTTGAGGTGGGGATGATGTTTCACTTGGAGTGGGGTTGGGTGGCAGGTTTGGGTTGGGAGCAGTATGGGTTGGGGAGGGAGGAATGGGGGGAGGGGGAGGGGGAGGGGCGAGTTTATGGGGGGAGGTGGGGTAGAGGATGTAGTGTTTAGAATAGGGAGGAATAGGGTGTGTCAGTCAAAGGGAGGGGGAGCGGAAGCTGTGGGGGAAGTGGAGGTGAGGGAGTTGTACGGGAAGGTGATTTCAACAAAGCGGACGTGGCGGGAGGTGTAGACCCGATGGGAGGTGGGGTCGAGACAGTAATACGCACTTTCCGTAGGTGAGTAGCCAACAAATATATATGGAGTGGATTTTGGGGCTAGCATGTGAGGAGTGTATGGGCGAAGCCATGGATAGCAGAGACAACCAAAACTATGTAATTTGGTGTAGTTTGGAGGGGAACGAAATAGGCGGAGGTAGGGAGAATCATTGTTAAGGGTGGGATTAGGCATTCTATTTATGAGGTAGGTAGCAGTGGTGAGAGCATAGGGCCAAAAGGTAAGGGGTAGGTTGGCATGGGAAAGGAGGGTGAGACCCGTTTCAACAATGTGACGGTGACGACGTTCGGCATACCCGTTGCGTTCAGGAGTGTGAGTGTGTTAGTGTTATGACCTAGGCCTATGATTGATAGACTTATGTGTTGACATTATTTATTATTATATGAGATGTTTATCATTTGATTATTATATATGCTTTGTATATTTGTTTATAATAATCTCCATCTCTAATTATTAAGAGAATAATCAGTATAATTGTCAATGGATAATCATACGATGATTATATGCATAGAGATGCACATTGAAATTATGGGTACTTGTTAGAGAACAAGTGACTGGACTTGACCCGCATGAGATTTATGTCATGGTCAAATGTCATAATTAAATCTCATAAGGTTACTTCATTTAGTCCCTAGACCTGAGATTATCATGACCTTACATATGATGAAAGTCATATTTGATTTTAGTCAAACGGTATCTTAACACGATATTTATAAAGGCTAATTTTGACATGATCAGATTCATGATGGGAAGGATGATAAGTCAAGATGGAATTTGTCCCTCGATAGAGAGATGTTTTGCTTGGGCCCCTCGATGAGTGATAATGATGAAAGTGTATGGCCGTATCCCAATATGATTGGAATTATCATTATACTCAAGAATCGAGAAAGCATTGAACAAAGACAAGTTGACGAGGACCATGACTTGTGTTCAATATAACATCGTGAGACAAAGGGAGAAATGGAAGTGTACCATTGGAAACGTGAACTCTTACGTTGCATTATTTGGGTAGACATAATGGCTTGCTAGAGTCCGCTTATGTCTTATGAGGGTCGATATGATCGAACTCATTGCCAACATAATGTAATCCTATTGGGTCACACACAACTAGAATGAATTTGATTAAACCATTGGAAGAATAATTGAGAAATTCCTCATCAGCCTTGTTTGGCCGTGCGACATAACAGGCCATGTGCCGTGTATGGTCATGCGACACAACAGGCCCTGAGGGGGTCTGACAGAATCCTTTCCTAATTTGATTAGGACTCATATTCTATACTAATGTAGTATAAATATGAACGTCTGTCAACCCTAGAAGGTTAGCCGAAATTCTCAAAAGAAATTCACAAACATATTCTCAATATTATTCCAAGGTTTATAGGATCTAGCAATCTTCAAGAAATTGTTCTTGTATTCATTCAAAGGTGTGAATACCGAAAGAGGGTCTTCGCTCGTTCATCAATCAAGACCTAGAGTTCAAGCAAGTTGAAGAACGAAGTTTGTGATTCGAAATCACATAATCAAATCGTTTGATAGCTCAAGAACGGAAAGCGTTCAAGGTTGGTTATATCTATCTCATAGTTTTTCAAGTTAATTATATAGAACGGATCCTAGGCTCCTTGGGTTTTTATGTTATTTGATGCTTAATTCCGCTGCGTATGGACCCGTAAAACCCAACAGTGGTATCAAAGCCCCGTTCGTATGATTAAGTTTGAATTAACATGCTAGAAAAGTAATATAAATTGTTTATATGTTCTTTTGCATGTTCTTGTATGCGATAGATCAATTGTTTTTGAAACAATATGCCTAAATCGTGTTCTATTGATATTGAATTAAATCTGTTAAAAGTCGTTTGCATGATTTAATTGCTCTGTGATTTAGAATCGATTGAATTCTGGAAATCTGGAAAAGTGTCATCCTGTGTCACGCGACAAAACTGGCTTATGTCCCGCGACAGAACCTGCCTCTATCACGTGACACTTCTAGCCCAATCTGGGCAGAATCAGTTTGTTCAATGTTCTTGCTAATTCGTGGACATGTTTACAATCTGATATGTTTATGTATTAATCTGGATGCTATAAATTTCTGGAAATCAAGTTTATAGGGCTATGCTTGATTAATTCATTGATTATGCATGCTTAGTTAATTAAATGTGATTTTATTTAATTGTTGCGATGCATGAATTATGTGTTCTTATCTATTAAGAATCTTAGATGTTTAGTTAAAACATTATGTTATGATTTCCTGAATGTTTAGATTGAAACGTTAAGATTTTGGTTTATGATTGTTTATGGAAACAAGTCATATTAACGCAAAATTTAAAAGGAAACTGGTTGTTTATAAAAGGTAGTGATTATGTTGCCAAATCAAAGCTGATTTCTGATTGTGCATGTCTAGGAAAGTTCTGTCGAAGGAGAGATTTGGTACTTAAGTAGTCCTTGTGACTCACCTATCTTCCTGGGAACTTACCTGGTGCACAGTTATGACTATCTTTTCTGATATGCTTATAATCTACCTTAAAGAACCTTCATTTAACTTTTAAGTTCTTTATGCCAATTCATGATTAAAACACTTGAGACCATTCGAATAATTTTGGGTGGGCTTGTCATAGCAAGGTGCTTTGATTCTATTCGAATGCGAGCAAGATGAGGAAATGGTGGTTCCTATACGTTTAAAGTGAATGAACTTAATTGGGTTATCAAAATGGTTTTGGACTCAAGGCATACGATGAGATTAAAATATGCCTAGACATATGATGTCTTGAATAAATCTCATAAAAGATCTAAGAGTCATATATGTGATATGATTGATGTTTTCTACCTAATTAATTTAATTTTGAGCGGTTTGCCATAGCAAACTTGAAATTAAATTAAAGTTGGATCTTAGCCCATTAAATGTATATTATGCTTATTTGCATTGGAAGGTGTATAATTTAGTGGGAGCATTTATATTTATGTAAATGCATTATACTTCGCATATAATATGTTTACTTATATGTGTTCATATTTTATGTGTATCTTTTTGTAGAATAAATGGCATCAAACAATAATCATTTCTCACTGCGATCTGTCCTTGAGAAGGAAAAGTTGAAAGAGAATGGTACAAACTATATGAATTGGATCCGTAGTTTGAGAATTGTTCTCAAACAAGAAGAAAAATTGTACGTTCTCGAGGAACCTATTCCACCTGAACCTGCTGCCAATGCTACTAGGGTAGTGAGGGATCAATATCTGAAGCACAAGCGTGACTCTACAGATGTTGGTTGCCTCATGCTCTCCGCCATGTGCAAGAACCTTCAGAAGGATCTTGAGCACTTGGGGACAGTTGATCTAAACAATCGACTGATGGAAATATTCCAAGTACAAGCTAGGCAAGAAAGGTATAACACAGTTAAGGTCTTGACCTCATGCAAGATGAGTGAAGGACAAGCTGTTGGTCCTCATGCTCTTAAGTTGAAGGGCCACATTGAGCATCTTGATAGGCTCGGTTTTCCAATTAGCCAAGAGTTGGCTACCGACATAATATTGAATTCATTACCCAAAAGTTTTAGTCATTTCATAATGCACTATAACATAGGTGGAATGAATAAAAGCATTTCCGAGTTAGTTCAAATGTTGAACACTGCGGAAACCAATATTGTCGAGAAGAAAACCGATCAAGTGTTGATGGTTAACAAGGGGAATGGTTTCAAGGGTAAAGGAAAGGCAAAAGTTGCTAATCCTAAGGCAAATGTTGCTAAACCCAAAGAGGCTTACATGCCTAAAGAGGCTAAGCCCAAGTCCCAAGAGGACGCAGTCAGCTTCCATTGCAATGAGATTGGACATTGGAGGAGAAACTGCGCAAAATACAAGGAAGCGCTGAAGAAGAGCAAAGGAGTTGCTTCGACTTCAGGTATCTTTGTTATAGACATATTCCTATCTACTTCTAGTTCTTCGGTATTGGATACCGGATGTGAAACTCACATTTGTCTAAATGTGCAGGGTCTAAAGAACAAAAGGATGCTTAAGGAAGGTGAAGTGGACCTACGTGTGGGGAATGGAGCAAGAGTTGCTGCATTAGCCGTAGGAACTTATGAAGTTACTTTACCTAGTGGACTAATACTTGTTTTGAACAATTGTTATTACGTTCCAGCTTTAAGTAGAAATATTATTTCGATTTCATGTTTGGATAATGAAGGTTTTAATTTTCTTATATGTGATAAGAAATTTTCCATTTATAAGAGTGAAATGCATTATTGTACTGCTGTTTCATTCAATGGCCTTTATATTCTTGATGTTGAAAATCGTGATAATGATGTCTATAACATTAACAAGAGAACTAAACCCAATGATGTAAACCACACTTACTTATGGCATTGTCGTCTTGGCCATATAAACGAGAAACGCATTTCTAAACTCCACAAAGATGGATTTTTAGACTCACATGATTATGAATCTTGTGAGACATGTGAATCTTTTTTACTTGGCAAGATGACCACGAACCCATTTACCAAAACTGGTGAAAGGGCGGGCGACTTATTAGAACTCATACATACCTATGTATGTGGGCCTATGAGTAGCGATGCTAGGGGAGGATTTCGGTACTTCATAACATTCACTGATGATTATAGTAGATTTGGATATGTTTATCTAATGAAACATAAAAGTGAATCGTTTGAGATATTTCGAATATTTCAAAATGAGGTGCAAAATCAACTTGGCAAAACTATTAAAGTACTTCGATCCGATCGAGGTGGTGAATATTTGAGCCAAGAATTTGACAGTCATCTTAAGAGTTGTGGAATCGTTTCAGAACTCTCTCCACCCGGAATACCACAATGGAATGGTGTGTCTGAGAGGAGGAATAGAACCTTGTTGGACATGGTTCGTTATATGATGAGTCAAGTTGAGCTTCCTTTATCCTTTTGGGGACATGCACTAGAAACTGCTGCTTTCACTATAAACAGAGTTCCTACCAAATCGGTTCAAAAGACCCCATATGAGATGTGGCATGGAAGAAAACCTAGTTTGTCTTTCACGAAGATTTGGGGTTGCAATGCATATGTCAAGAAGTTAACTTCTGACAAGCTAGCGCCTAAGTCTGATAAATGTGTTTTCGTGGGATATCCTAAGGAAACCAAAGGATACTATTTTTACAACCGAAACGAGAACAAAGTGTTTGTTGCTCGAAATGGTACTTTCTTAGAAAAGGATTTTCTTCGCAAAGGAACCAGTGGGAGTAAAATAGATCTCGAAGAAATTCGAGAACCCGAAAACAACATTGAACCTATGGTTGAAACTGAACCAAGTTCACAAGTAGTTGTGGAACCGGTTCAAGATGCACAAGTTCTTCGCCGAAGTGGTAGATCACGATCCGAACCCGAGAGATATGGATTTCTCGTTACGGAAAATGATGAAGTAGAGTTAATCGAAAACGATGAACCTACTTGCTATCAAGAGGCGATTTCCCTCTCCTGATTCAGAAAAATGGCAAGAGGCCATGAAGTCCGAATTACAATCCATGGCTGATAATCAAGTTTGAAACTTGATTGATCCACCAGAAGGTGTAAAAACCATAGGGTGCAAATGGGTCTTCAAGAAGAAGACCGACATGGATGGGAAGGTGCACACCTATAAGGCTAGGCTCGTGGCTAAGGGATATAGGCAGATTCATGTCATCGACTATGATGAAACCTTTTCGCCTGTAGCTATGCTTAAGTCTATTAGAATTTTAATTGCCATAGCCGCATATTATGACTATGAGATATGGTAAATGAATGTCAAAACAGCTTTTCTCAATGGGAAGTTACTTGAGGATGTATACATGATACAACCTGAAGGTTTTGTCAGTCCAGAAAATTCTAACAAGGTGTGTAAGTTGCAGAAATCCATTTATGGATTGAAGCAAGCTTCTAGGAGTTGGAATCTACGTTTTGATGAATCAATCAAGGAATTTGGCTTTATCAAGAATGAAGATGAACCTTGTGTATACAAGAAAATTAGTGGGAGCATAGCACTATTTCTGGTATTGTATGTCGACGATATCTTACTCATTGGAAATGACATTCCTGCACTACAGACTGTCAAGTCTTGGTTGAAAAAGTGATTTTCAATGAAAGATATGGGCGAAGCTGCATATATCCTTGGTATCAAGATCTATAGAGATAGATCCAAGAGGATGATTGGTTTAAGTCAAAGTACTTACATTGACAAGGTTCTTAGAAGATTCCAAATGGAAAATTCTAAAAGAGGAAACTTGCCAATGTTACATGGTATATCTCTTAGCAAGAATCAAAGTCCTAAGACTAATGATGAGCGAAAAAGAATGAATGATATTCCATATGCTTCGGCAATTGGGTCTATCATGTATGCTATGTTATGTACTAGACCCGATGTCTCGTGTGCTCTAAGCATGACGAGTAGGTATCAATCGGATCCCGACGAACCACATTGGATAGCAGTCAAGAATATCCTCAAGTACTTACGAAGAACTAAGGATGTATTCTTGGTCTTTGGAGGAATGGAAGAAGATCTTGTAGTGAAAGGCTACATAGATGCTAGCTTCCAAACCGACAAGGATGATTTCAGATCGCAGTCTGGATTTTTGTTTACGCTGAATGGAGGCACTGTGAGTTGGAAAAGTTCCAAGCAAAGTACCGTCGCTGATTCTACAACCGAAGCTGAGTACATAGCCGCATCTGATGCAGCTAAGGAAGCCGTTTGGATCAAAAAGTTCATTAGTGATTTGGAAATCATTCCAAGCATCAAAGATCCTATTGAACTTTACTGTGACAACAATGGTGCCATTGCATAAGCAAAGGAACCAAGGTCACACCAGAGATCCAAACACATACTTCGACGTTTTCACATTATCCGAGAGATATGTGAAAGGGAAGACGTAAAGATATGCAGAGTAGACATTGATGACAACGTGGCGGACCCATTAACTAAGGCTCTCCCGCAAGCTAAGCATGATGGTCATGTTAGGTCCATAGGTATTCGATACATGGGAGATTGGGCCTAGTGAAAGTGGAAGACTGTTAGTATTATGCCCTAGGCCAATGATTGATAGACTTATGTGTTGACATTATTTATTATTATATGAGATGTTTATCATTTGATTATTATATATGCTTTGTATATTTGTTTATAATAATCTCCGTCCCTAATTATTAAGAGAATAATTAGTATAATTGTCAATGGATAATCATACGATGATTATATGCATAGAGATGCACATTGAAATTATGGGTACTTGTTAGAGAACAAGTGACTGGACTTGACCCGCATGAGATTTATGTCATGGTCAAATGTCATAATTAAATCTCATAAGGTTACTTCATTTAGTCCCTAGACCTGAGATTATCATGACCTTACATATGATGAAAGTCATGTTTGATTTTAGTCAAACGGTATCTTAACACGATATTTATAAAGGCTAATTTTGGCATGATCGGATTCATGATGGGAAGGATGATAAGTCATGATGGAATTTGTCCCTCGATAGAGAGATATTTTGCTTGGGCCCCTCGATGAGTGATAATGATGAAAGTGTATGGCCGTACCCCAATATGATTGGAATTATCATTATACTCAAGAATCGAGAAAGCATTGAACAAAGACAAGTTGACGAGGACCATGACTTGTGTTCAATATAACATCGTGAGACAAAGGGAGAAATGGAAGTGTACCATTGGAAACGTGAACTCTTACGTTGCATTATTTGGGTAGACATAATGGCTTGCTAGAGTCCGCTTATGTCTTATGAGGGTCGATATGATCGAACTCATTGCCAACATAATGTAATCCTATTGGGTCACACACAACAGGAATGAATTTGATTAAACCATTGGACGAATGATTGAGAAATTCCTCATCAGCCTTGTTTGGCCGTGCGACATAACAGGCCATGTGCCTTGTATGGTCGTGCGACACAACAGGCCCTGAGGCGGTCTGACAGAATCCTTTCCTAATTTGATTAGGACTCATATTCTATACTAATGTAGTATAAATATGAACGTCTGTCAACCCTAGAAGGTAATCCGAAATTCTCAAAAGAAATTCACAAACATATTCTCAATATTATTCCAAGGTTTATAGGATCTAGCAATCTTCAAGAAATTGTTCTGGGATTCATTCAAAGGTGTGGATACCGAAAGAGGGTCTTCGCTCGTTCATCGATCAAGGCCTAGAGTTCAAGCAAGTTGAAGAACGAAGTTTGTGATTCGAAATCACATAATCAAATCGTTCGATAGCTAAAGAACGGAAAGCGTTCAAGGTTGGTTATATCTATCTCATAGTTTTTCAAGTTAATTATATAGAACGGATCCTAGGCTCCTTAGGTTTTTATGTTATTTGATGATTAATTCCGCTGTGCATGAACCCGTAAAACCCAACAGAGTGGGGGTGGTGAGATGAGTAATGCCGTCATGAGCTAGAGTTGGTGTGAGTTTGAGGTATTTGCCCCCGTTGTCAGAGTAGATATGAATGATGGGACGTTGGAAGTATCTTTCGACTAGTGTTTTGAAGCAAAGAAAGGTGTTATAGGTGTCGGATTTGTGTTTTAGAGGGTAGTGTAGACACCCCATTCTGAACCAATAATTCATGATTACACTACTCTTCGTCTCTCTTTTAGGTTTTGATGAAAGCATATCAGTTTCGTCATGTTTCGTTAAGTTTCTAACTAACCTCGTTAGTTTTGGACCTAACTGACTAACGGAACAACTGAAGAGGACAAAATGGTCATTTGACTAGTTGTCCCGCATGGGACATACGTGTCTCGCGCGAGACAAGCCCTCTGTAGGATATGAAGAATCACTCTCCTTCTCCGTTTCAAACTCTTTTCTGGATAAAACCTTATCAATCCGGTCATCCAATCACAGTTGAGTTCAGGAACCTTCCTTGAGTCTCCTAATCTTGGTGACCAAGTCATCCATCCACCTCTTAAACCCCTATAAATACCTGATAGCTTTCAATATTTCAGAGGTCCCCGATCCCCGATCGAAAACACACAACACACACAATTTGTTGGGTTCTTTCCATGAAAGACTCCTTCAAATCACTCACAAACAACTCCTAAATTCATCCATCAACCACGTTGATTGACGAACATCAAGGCTCAAACCTAAAATTAAGGCGAAGCACTGCCCGAATCACTTCTCGACCGAGAAGACATCTTAGAACCACGTTCTAAATCAAATACTTTCCAAACGCTAGGTAAACTCCTTTTACTCTCTTCTTCTCAACCCCTCTATTGGCTTTTAGAGTGGTGTAATCCCATCAAAAGGATTAGCCTAGAGTCCCTTCAATCAATGGAGGTGATCTCGAAGCGTACAATCCGACATTCCTAATCAAGAAATTGATTAGGATTTTCTTGTTCTTATTTATTGATTTGATTGATAATACTCGATTGGCAAGACTGATCTCCGGATTTGGTGAAATTGGTGCTCCTCGCCCTTTCCATTTCATAACTTAACCCTCGAACCCTGAAATCTCTTTAAAATCAAAAATGTTTTTCTTATTGTTTTTCTAAATAAATAATAAGTGGCGACTCCGAGATATTAAAAAATTTCACCATCGCTATAGTGGCGACTCCGCTGGGGACAATTAATTAAGTGGGTTAGACTTGCGTTACAATTGAGTGTTATTAATCTTTTCAATTTTCTGTTTAAAATCTGATTTTTCTGAATTTTTTTGAATTTTTCTGCACTGTTTTCGTCAAGAAAAATTCTTTATCACGGCTAACTTGTCATAGCGACAAAATAGTCCCGCGCCAGACGAACATTCGGAAACCATGGTGTGTTTGGCGGCTGCTGACACTAAGAAAAAAAAAGGGTTTTAATCCAAGATGTTGACTCTTGTTTTGTTGACCAAACACAAAAGTGGGCCAGTTGATTTTTCTTTAGAAAGTTGACTGTTCAATGGATGACTTAAAAAAAAAGGGCAAAAATTTACAGAAAAATTTTAAAAATTCGGAAAAGTTAAAATAAATTATTATTTCTATTTTGCTTGTTCTAACTTTATTTTGCAGGGTAGAATAATTAATTTATTACTTGAACTATATACCTGCATGCGATTGATTTTTTAATTTAAAGTCCGGTCAATGGAGGATTCAGGAGTTATAATCTAAATTTATTTATTTATTTATTTATTTATTTATTTCTCTCTCTCTCTCCTTTAAGTGGAACTACAAGACGGCCTGAGTCTTCCTATTTTGAAAGAAACGCAGGCAACCACTTGGTGCGGCCATTGCTTTTTTTCCTTTGTTTTCAAAAAAAAAAAAAACTCTCTATTTTCTCTATCACCTAGATTGACTCTCTCACATGCGCACTCATATTATAATTGTCATTGCACTACATAGCCTGATTAAATTCGGGACCCACACTAAGGACGGATGACGGTAACCACCTAGTCGCCGGTCTCTCCGAAGTTGGATCATCCCACTTCGCGTATTCAATCCACCTAGATTGTCATATCCGGGGGAGCCTAGCCTTCCAGACCTGCATAGCCACATATCATGTAGATTGACTTTTTTAGGATACTCCGTGACCGGTCGGTTTGATCTTGGAGTCCTTGTAATCCCTTGTCAAGATATTGTTTTGTGCAATAATCCATGGAAAAGAAATCAAAAAATTGTCGCTTCGGAATTGTCCCTTCGAAAATGTAACTATGATTGTCCCTTCGAATTTTCCCCTAAAAAGAGAAAAAATTCTCACCAAAATTATTGCACTAAACTTGATGTTACTTGGGATGACTTCGACCCCTAGGTCCCTAGGTTTGGATTTTGATTGTTAGAAACCCCCAAAACGGATTTTCCGTCCGATCAAAATTTGGATTAAAATCAGAAAAAGGTGACTTTCCGTGGTATTGTCTCGCGCGAGACTGCTTGTCCCGTGTGAGGCAAGTGTTCGGTCTTTTCATGTTTTGGCCAAAACCTTCAAGCCTTCATTCACCCTATTCAGCCGACTTATTGGGACTCGATCATGGTTTAACACGGTTGCTACGTCTAGGTCCTTCGCCAAAACTCGACACGATGTCTGCTTCTCCTTCTACCACCGAGGCCGAAATCAACGAAGCTAAGGCCCAACTCATCGAAGCCATGTTTAGGTTGGATGAACAAAGTAAGAAAATTGATGAGCAAAATGCCCAAATGGCAGCCCTCATGAAAGAACTCCACGAGTTAAAAGTCAAGAAAGGCAGTAAACAAAAGCAGAAAGAGGAATCCTCCTCCGATGAAAAGGAATCCTACACCAAACAAAGTAAAAAACCCAAGAAGTCAAGAAAGAAAAAGGAAGAATCTAATTCTTCCTCCTCCTCATCCTCCTCCGATGATGAGGAGCATACCTCCAAGGGTACTAAGACTAAGAAGGAAGGTAGCGACGAAACTACTAAACTTGGTGACCATGTGTAAGTACCCCAATCTGGATCACCCTCTTCCGAGCACATAGGAAACACCGCAGACTCACAAACACAGTCTCGAAGACCTATGGCACTCAAAACCCTCAAAAAAACCCTCAACCAAACCAAGGGATGAGCCTTTCTGGGATAAAAAGGGACAAAAGGACCTTTTGGGAATTTTCAGGAAATTGGAAAAGCATAAGTGGTCCGTACGGACCTCTTTGTTTTAATAATTACTGAATCCCCTTAAAGTCCACAATATTCCCTCAAATCCCGGAGAAAATGATTACCCTCATGCATGGTTGGTCCGTACGGACCTCTTTGCATGCTGAGGTGGTCCATACGGACCTCTTTGCACAGGGGACATCATAATTCCAGAATATTCACCATCATCACATATTCCCTCAAATCGAGGAAAACCAAAAATCTGAATAACATGGGAGGTCCGTACGGACCTCTTTGCAATTTTCTCCTACTATAAATAGAGGGCTCCCTGACGAACGTCGAAACGTCAAAAATAATTTTCCAACTCAACTATCTACAAGTGATTTGTAAATAGGGTAAGTCGGGTCGAACCACAGAGACACGAATTTAAAGTGTAGGAATTATTGCTATAACAAAAAGTTGGTAAAGTGACGGATTTGTTGATTTGTTTAAGATTAATGTGTTTGCAAAAAGTAAGTAAAAGTGATTATAAAAGATTTTTATAATAAGGTGACAATTCCCGGAATTGGTTTCACAAATTATGCTCAAGTTTCACAATTCATCAATCAAAGTGCACTTGGGGTTTTGTTCTTACAAAAGTATGATTGGGACACTTTGGCGGGTGAGTTGCAATCAAGTGTTTCTAACTAATCTATTCCCTTGGCCCGTTCATAAATTAGTTAGAAACCCATTTTAGAACTTAAGAACAATGCAAGAAAACCACAATTCTTATGAATCTTTTGGCGGAGATTCAATGAATTGTTACTACCAAGCCAAGACTAATTTCAATTGTAAATTTGGCGGTTCACAATTGAAATTCTAAATAATTCAAGAACAATTATTTGATCAAGACAAGAGTTCTAAAATTCCATTAAAAATAACTTGATAATCCCAAGTACCACAAAGATAAAAATGAAGAGTAAAACTTAAAACATAAAATGTTACCTCCAATTCCAAGAACTAAGAAATTAGCTATCCATGAAAAAAGAAGAACACCAAGGAATGTTTAAGAAAATTCTGCATAAGTCCTAAAGAAATGATAAAGACTCTCTACTTATAGGTCTCTAAAAAAAAAACTGAAAAAATAATAATAATAAAATAAATAACCCATGTTCTCCAAAAACCACTTCTGCAATTAACCCTTTATTAACACCAAAAACAGTCACCATTAATAAAAACCATCAATCCTCATTAATACCAATCCGCCTGGGCTTCTGCAAAACGCCTCGTGGGCGGTCGCCCACTTCACCCCTGGGCGGTCGCCCAGTGCTCCAGAAACATTTGTCTTCACAACTCATACTTGTGAGCGGTCGCCCACACTGCACTGCACGGTCGCCCACACCGACAGAAGGTTCAAAGCTTCAACATTTTTCCTCCTGAGCGGCCGCCCATAAGAACCTGAGCGACCGCCCACAATGACGGACTGATAGGCCCATTTTCTTTCTTCCCTTGCACCGGCTTGGCCCACAATTGCTTCCTCCTTGTTCTTCTTCATTTGGCTGGGCCCAAATGCCTTGTTTTTGTCCCACTTCTAATTCGATTCGTCCCATTCTTACATCGTCGCATTTTTTCCACTTGATTTGTTCACCAATTGTTCCCAATTTCCAAACTTGAACCACTGAAACTAAAAACACTAAAAACATCCATTAAACACACAAAACTCAAGGATTAAGCAAATAATAAGTTCAAAAAGTAGTCAATGGATGAGTGTAAAACTCACTCATCAAATACCCCCAAACTTAGACATTTGCTAGTCCTCGAGCAAACACTAAAACAAACTAAACATAAAACAACTAAAAGAACAAAAATTAAAAGCAAACTATTCTAACAAATAATCAACTATGTCCTTCCATTCTTGCATGCTCCACAATTGCATAAATCACAAAATATCATCAACCGCAGGATAAGATTTTCCACAATGCAAGTATCAATATATTTTCCATTAATTGTAAAATATTACTTAACCATTATAATTACACCATAAATCTCTTTATGCAAGAACATCTTTCTCTTTTCTCACAACCACGATTCATTTTTACAAAGCTAAGTACACCAATCATCTTTTATTTTATTGACTCTATTTACCAAGCAACAACACTTTTTAGACACAAAACATGAATATTCCCATGAAATAATTACACCCCCCCAACCTTGATCTTTTAAGCACACTTTAAAATCTACTACCGTTCAAATAGGGAACACTGTAGCAGCGAACTCCATGCCCCTAATACTAAGTAGAGATTTATTTAAAAGCTTAGAGAGTTAGCCATTTCGGTATCGAGCTTGATACGGACCATCACGGCGGTAAAGCTCTTCCTCCATAACGCTACTGCATACCCAGAAATCTGGTTAAGCTAGAATAATCCCTAACCAATTAATCTACGCGTCTGGAGGTTTCACCGAGTATACATTGCATTGCCATTGCTCTCATTTTTTTTTCTTTTTTTTTTCTTTTTTTTTTTTTCAAGATCACAAGGGGGGGGTTCCAAACACAACCAAGGAATACTCATCACAAGACTTGCCTAGTGTTGCTACATTGATAAACAAATTCATTAACTCAAAAGATGATGGTGTACTCTAAACTTTATAAAAATGAATCAAAATTATCATCAAAGAGCATATTTTCCCAAGTGCACAAAACTACAACTAAGAGATTTATGACTCAATTATAACTCTTAAGTAATATACCACAATTAACCAAAAAATATACCAACTTGCATATACATATTCACACCCAAATTATCCTTCCTAGCGGTCACAATCATTCACATGCAATTAGGGAAACACCAAGAATGTTAATGATTATATACAAAAAAGGACATAGCTAATTATTATTTTTTCTCATTTTTCAAATTTTTTCTCTTTTTTTTTTTTTTTTTTTTTTTTTCAAAACAAGTAAATTCTAACTAACATGCGACTTAAGCATATACAAACAACCAAGTACCCCACACCCCCAAACTTAAAATATGCATTGTCCCTAATGCACAAAATAAAAGAAAGGATAGGGGTACCTTCAACCACCAAATTATCTCCAGAATTGGTCCCACGGACCCACCGAGCCACTTCCGCTCAAACCAGTGCCATAGTGCTGCTGCTGCTTCTTCTTGCTCTTGCTCTTCTTTGCTGCTGCTGCTGCGCATCCCAAGAACCCCAACCTCTCATCTGCTCCGGAATACGATATTGCGGCGGCTGGTATGGAATGTGCTGAGGCGGTGGAGGAGGAGGAAGCCTGTGCCTCATCTCCTGGAACATCTCTGACTGCGCATCCTCCATACGCTGCCTCCACATACTCGCAGCATAAAACTCCTCAGTAGCCATAGACTGCAGCTGTCTCTGGCTCTCCTCCATACCCAACAACCTCTGATCCATCACATCATAATGTCCCCGGAGCTGCCTGATCTCCTCGGATAACGCATCCACATGGCCTCCCACATAATAGGCCGCCTCCGTTGGAGTGAACTGCTGTTCCTCCATATCATCATCCTCCTCATTCCCTCTCACTCCTCTCGAAGAACCTTCACCCGGCTGCAACTGAGCATGCCCCTTAACAGTAAGGGACCTCTTACTAACCGCCGTCCCGCTCGACACAATATCCCTAACAATCCGCAACCGAGGAAAACTCACTCCCCTATTCTCTATCAACCCAGATATCAACAACGGGAAACCAAAATTGCAACGCCCAATTGTTTTAATGGTGTTTACAATTTCATTGGATATCGCCAATCCAGTGTTAAACCTTTGACCGGACAACACCACGGTCATCAACAGTGCCCTTCTCCAATGCACATCATTATAATGTGAAGTAGGCATAATACGCTCGCAAATGAAACGATGCAAAGCGCGCATCCTCAAGTCCATGTCCCTAGCCTTCTTCACATTCCCGTTCCTCAATAGTGTAACATCAACATTTACGAAATAAGGCTCCAACATGTGAAGGTTCCCTGCCACATTCAACTCCATGACCTTCGCACTATTGTAATAATCGCATGCACTGTTTAGATGCCCAGGCGCTTCCATCCTATAGTATCCATTGATATCCTCACCATTGTAATACACATTTGTTCCCCTCACCCAACCACACTTCCTTGTTTGCCCTGCCTCAAACGCATTTGCGTAAAATTCCCGAACCAACACTTTTGAACCTCTATTGGTTGGGCGGCTTGCTAAGTTACCCCAACCATATCTAGCAAAGATGTCATCCAACCCAAGTTCATTGGGGTTAAATTCATTTTCTACAGAAAATCCCTTATTTGCATATTTGTCAAAAAACGTCTTTGCTTTACCCCCAATAAACTTTGTTGCATCAAACTCAACTACCGGCTCCGGAGCGGGAGCATTTCTTTGTCTAGACATTTTTTTCCAATATGCTCACAAATTCCGCAGAGAAAGTATTAAAGAAGATTGAAGTGAAAATCTTACTTTGCCGGAATAGTCACCGGAGTTCGCCGAAATTTGACCGGAATCTCGCCGGAGTTGAAGAAGATGAACAGAGAAGAGGTCGCCCACCTGTCCAGAAACATCAACCTTTTTGCAACTTCAATGTGGGCAGTCGCTCATTCCAACCTGGGCGGTCGTCCACCTGTCCAGCGGTGTATCCATATTTCAAAATTTATACGTGGGCGGTCGCTTATTGACCTGTGGGCGAACGCCCACCAGCACAGCAAGTTTTTCCCTTTTCATTCAACCAGCATGGGCGGTCGCACACACCATCTCGGCGGTCGCCCACATGCACAGGAACTCCACATGTTTTCTCAACCCAAGCATGGGCGGTCGCACACACCACCATGGGCGGTCGCCCACATGTCCAGTGGAATTTTCCCTGGCCAGCTATCTGCACAACACCAAGCAAACAAACACCAAGCATAATATCCATTGATACATTACAATTCGACCCATATTTTGACCGCACTTTCGCTGCCTACGTCCCCATTGATGCGGGCGGACTACCCACACCAATAGGCTCAGGTCACCGTAGTTCGACACGTTCCCGAAATACACAAAAAAACAAAGCTTTTTTTTTTTTTTTTTTTTTTTTTCAATGAAAAGCAAACAATAAAATGAAAATAAAATGAAAACTAAAACTCTCCACCCCCAAACTTAATGATTACTTTGTCCTCAAAGTGACGAAAACAAAGAAAAAAATTAAATTTAAGGGTACTACAACTCACTACTTACCTTGGGTTGCCTCCCAAGCAGCGCTTTTGTTTAACGTCGTTAGCTCGACGGACTGACTTTCTCAACGCTTACGGATCCTTCAACTCGATCCTCTCAACATCCTTCGATCCCGAAACTCCATCCAAATAAGGCTTCACTCTTTGTCCATTGACCTTGAACCTATTGTTAGTAACCGGATTCACCAATTCCACGGCTCCATGAGAATATACATTCACTACTTCAAACGGACCACTCCACCGAGAACGTAACTTTCCCGGGAAAAGCTTCAATCTTGAATTAAACAATAACACCTTGCTTCCCGGAATAAGCTCCTTGTGCAAAATCTTTTTGTCATGGTACCTTTTTGTTCTCTCCTTGTACAACCGGGAGTTCTCATATGCCTCCAACCGATGCTCTTCAAGCTCATTCAAATGAAGTAACCTTTGCTCACCGGCTAGTTGCAAATCCATATTCAACTCCTTGATTGCCCAAAATGCTTTATGCTCTATCTCCACCGGCAAATGACAAGCTTTCCCAAAGACTAGCCGGTAAGGACTCATTCCAATTGGCGTTTTGTAGGCGGTACGGTACGCCCACAATGCATCATTTAACCTCAATGCCCAATCCTTCCTGTTTGGCTTCACCGTCTTTTCAAGAATGGCCTTTATTTGCTTGTTACTCACTTCCACTTGCCCGGAAGTTTGGGGATGATACGCGGTTGCAACCTTGTGATTCACCCCATACTTCTTCATGAGTGCTCCAAAAATTTTGTTGCAAAAGTGAGAACCACCATCACTTATAATCGCCCTTGGAACGCCAAACCTACTAAAAATCACATCTTTGACAAACTTGACAACAATATTAGCATCGTTAGTCCGGGTAGGAATTGCTTCCACCCACTTTGACACGTAATCCACCGATACTAAAATGTATTCAAAACCACATGAAACAACAAAAGGACCCATAAAATCTATGCCCCATACGTCAAACAAATCCACAACCAAGTTATTCGTGAGAGGCATTTCATCCCGCTTACCAATGTTACCGGTTCTTTGGCACCTGTCACAACTTCTACAAAAAATGTATGCATCTTTAAAAAGACTTGTCCAAAAGAAACCCGATTGTAACACTTTTTGAGCGGTTTTCTTACCACTAAAATGACCTCCACAATGCAATTCATGACAAAAAGAAAGAACATTTTGTTGCTCATTTTCATGAATGCATCTACGAATAACCATATCGGGACCATGTTTAAACAAATATGGGTCATCCCAATAATATTGCTTAACCATTGACAAAAATCTTTTCCTTTCTTGACTTGAAAAATCTGGATTTAGAACCCCCGTAGCCAAAAAATTTACAATGTCGGCATACCAAGGTTCACAATCCTTAACAACAAACAACTGCTCATCGGGAAAATTTTCATTCAAGGAAATTTCACTCACACATCCCTTTTCAAGTCTAGACAAGTGATCCGCCACAACATTTTCACAACCCTTTTTGTCTTTGATGGAAATATCAAATTCTTGTAAAAGCAACATCCATCTTAACAATCGGGGTTTGGCATCTTGTTTGGAAAGCAAATAACGTAATGCAGCATGGTCCGAATAAATAATCACTTTAGATCCTAGCAAGTAAGAACGGAATTTTTCCAAAGCAAATACCACCGCCAAGAATTCCTTCTCGGTTGTAGTATAATTCAATTGAGCATCATTTAACATTCTACTTGCATATTGGATCACATGTGACTTTTTATCGATTTTCTGACCCAAAACTGCACCCACCGCAAAATCGGATGCATCACACATTATCTCAAAAGGTTGAGTCCAATCCGGACCCATAAGAATAGGGGCTGAAGTCAATTTTTCCTTCAACAAATTAAAAGAATTGAGACATTCTTGGTCAAACACAAATTCCGTCTCTTTAACAAGCAAGTTTGTTAACGGCTTACAAATTTTAGAAAAATCCTTTATAAAACGCCGATAAAAACCCGCATGACCAAGAAAGCTACGAATTCCTTTAACATTTGTTGGCGGAGGCAATTTAGATATTATCTCAATTTTTGCCTTGTCAACTTCAATCCCTTTTCTTGAGACCAAATGACCCAACACAATTCCATGCTTAACCATAAAATGACTCTTTTCCCAACTTAAAGTTAAATTGGTATCACAACATCTTTTAAGAACCAAAGTCAAATTATCTAAGCATGCATCAAACGAATTACCATACAACGAAAAATCGTCCATAAATACCTCAACAAACCTACCAATCATCTCAGAAAAGATCGACATCATGCACCTTTGAAATGTAGCAGGAGCATTGCATAAACCGAAGGGCATCCTCCGATATGCAAATGTTCCAAAAGGGTATGTAAATGTGGTCTTTTCCTGATCTTCCGGAGCAATGGGAATCTGATTATAGCCTGAAAAACCATCTAAGAAACAATAATATTCTTGACCAGCCAGCCTCTCTAGAATTTGGTCAATAAATGGCAAAGGAAAGTGATCCTTTCTAGTCGCCGCATTAAGTTTTCGGTAATCGATAACCATGCGTTGACCAGTGACCATTCTAGTAGGCAAAAGCTCATTATCCTCATTCTTAACAACAGTAATTCCAGACTTTTTAGCAACCACATGAACATGACTTACCCACTTACTATCAGAAATAGGATAGATAATACCCGCATCTAACAGTTTCAAGACTTCTTTTCTTACGCCTTCAAGCATGTGCGGATTCATCCTCCTTTGATTCTGCCGGACTGGCTTGGCATCATCCTCCATATGGATTTTGTGCATACACATGGTTGGGCTAATTCCTTTTATGTCAGTAATGCTCCAACCAAGTGCGGACTTATGTCGCTTCAACACATCCAACAACCTTCTTTCCTGCAATTCTGTTAAGTCCGAAGCAATAATAACAGGCAAAGAATCATTTGCACCAAGAAAAGCATACTTTAAGCTAGATGGAAGTTGTTTAAGATCTAATTCGGGAGGAGAGACAATAGATGGCAAATGCTTAGGATTAAAATTACCTAAAGATTCTAAAGGAACCTTTTCGCATTTCCTCCATAACATCCATCTCGCAAGAATGGCCCTCGCCTCATTTTGATCAAAAACACCTTCCATAACTAACTCATCCACAAACTTCGAAACAAGAGAGCCCTCAACATCATGCTCAAATAACACGTAATTTTCAAGAACATCACAAAATAAACACTCATTAACCTCATATGGCTTTTTCATGGAATCAAAGATAGAGAAATTAACAATTTCATCCATGACAGTTAAAGACAAACTTCCATCTTTCACATTAATTACCGCATCCGCGGTAGCCATAAAAGGTCTCCCCAACAAAATAGGGACATCATTCACATCTTTAGCATCTCTCTCCATATCAAGAACCACGAAATCAACCGGGATAATTAGTTTATCAATTTGAACTAAAACATCTTCTACTATTCCCTTTGGATATTTGACCGAACGGTCCGCAAGTTGCAAGGTCATAGTAGTAGGTTTTAGTTCACCCAACCCAAACTCCACAAACAAAGAATAAGGCAACAAGTTAATGCTAGCTCCTAAATCTAACATTGCCCTCACTTTCTTAGAGTCCCCCAAAGAAATCATCACATTAAAACTACCGGGGTCTTTAAGCTTAGGAGGCAAATTCTTTTCAAAAACAGCACTAACTTGGTCCGATACCACAATTTTTTCGTTCGGGGCATACTTTCTTTTATTTGTGCTCAATTCCTTGAAAAATTTAGCATATGAAGGAATATTTTTAATTACATTGAGCAAAGGCAAATTTACATTCACCTTAGAAAGCATGTCATACAACTCTTTAAATTGTGTTTCGACCTTATTCTTGACCAATCTACCGGGAAAAGGGACGGGGAGGCACATAAGGCTTAAGAGGTGAAGTTGGAAGTTTCTCCTCGGGAGTCACTTCAACTCGTTCCTCAACCACCACTTCATTCTCATGCATATTGTTATCATCTATAGGAGAAGGAGAAGAGTGTACCTCCTGAAGAGTCTTACCACTCCTCAGGGTGACGGCCTTTGCTTGTTCCGGTTGACTCGGTAGTGTACCCGGATTGTGCTTTTGGAGTGCCTCGGCAATTTGACCCATCTGATTTTCGAGCTTTTTCAGGGAAGCTTCTTGGTTCCCCATTCGTTAGTCCATGATCACCTCGATTACGTTGAGCGGCTTGAATGAATTTACGCAACGTTTCCTCCACACTAGGCCTTGCAGCCCTTGTTCTGGCGATCGTTGCATTTGTGGTTGGTATTGTTGCTTTGAAATTGACCCTGCCCTTGATTTCCTCCCCAAGAGAAATTGGGATGATTCCGCCAACCCGGATTGTAAGAGTTGGAAAACGGATCATTCCTCACTCTTGGTTGAAAAGCGTTCATTGCATTTGCTTGCTCAAGAAATTCCGGGAATTGGTCTCTCAATGGGCATCCCATAATATCATGGGAGTTCACATTACAAATTACACAACTCGTGCCCGAACTTCCCTCTCCTTGATTCCGCCCTTGGTTTTGACCTTGACTTTGAGCCGTCATCATTCCCATGAAATTCTTCATTTGCGTAGTCAATGCCGAAACTTGTTGCGCTAGAACATCATTGGACTCAACTTCATAGACACCTTTTCTTCCTCCTCTCACACTTTTCTGCTGCGAATTCATGCCAAGTCTCTCATATAA
This sequence comes from Adenophora triphylla var. japonica, assembly GCA_022495995.1. NCBI lineage: Eukaryota > Viridiplantae > Streptophyta > Magnoliopsida > Asterales > Campanulaceae > Adenophora > Adenophora triphylla. Next base: position 75,776 of record JAFEMH010007401.1, read on the forward strand.
GGCTCTTGTTTCATCCGCAGTTTTCTCACCCATAGCACCCCCGGCTGCATTATCCACTTGTGCTTGACCTTGTTGAGTCAACCCATCATAGAAGGCCTGATTTAAGAGGGCTAAAGGAAACCCGTGATGAGGACATTGGACTAGCAACATCTTGAATCGATCCCAAGCTTCATGAAAAGCTTCACCCGACTCTTGATTGAAAGACATTATCTTGGACCTCAAGTCGGATGTCTTTTGATGAGAGTAAAACTTTGCCATGAACTTGTTGTAGACTTCCGTCCAAGTGTTAAGAGAGGCCGGAGCAAGTGCCATAAACCATGTCTTGGCAGCATCCTTCAACGTATAAGCAAAGCACCTCATTCTCAACTGCTCTTCGGTTAGTTGCCCCAATGGAAAACCTTGCTCGGTGCTATAGAACTCTCTCATGAAGGTAATTGGGTCTTCCGATGCCATCCCATGAAATGAAGGGAGCATGTTGAAATGGAGGTTCTTCAACTCATAACTCCTTGCTGCTTGTGGGAGTACAATACATGATGGCGATGGTTCAATTACCGGACGTGCAAAATCACCCATCATTTGTGGTTCCGCCATTTTCACTTCTTCTTCAGAATCGGAAATCTCGGACTGTTGAGAATAAACCGAATCACTTTCCGTATCACTTGGTTCCGGGTGCTTCCTCTTGTTGATGCGATGAATGTTGTTGTCAATTGGTAACAAATCGGGTTGTAGTGACCTACGACCAAACATTCAAATCTGCAACACCAAGTTAAAACAATACAAAAAAAATATATACACAAAATACTATTCAAATAGCAAATAATTAAAACAACTTTAAATTTCACGTCCCCGGCAACGGCGCCAAATTTTGACGAACGTCGAAACGTCAAAAATAATTTTCCAACTCAACTATCTACAAGTGATTTGTAAATAGGGTAAGTCGGGTCGAACCACAGAGACACGAATTTAAAGTGTAGGAATTATTGCTATAACAAAAAGTTGGTAAAGTGACGGATTTGTTGATTTGTTTAAGATTAATGTGTTTGCAAAAAGTAAGTAAAAGTGATTATAAAAGATTTTTATAATAAGGTGACAATTCCCGGAATTGGTTTCACAAATTATGCTCAAGTTTCACAATTCATCAATCAAAGTGCACTTGGGGTTTTGTTCTTACAAAAGTATGATTGGGACACTTTGGCGGGTGAGTTGCAATCAAGTGTTTCTAACTAATCTATTCCCTTGGCCCGTTCATAAATTAGTTAGAAACCCATTTTAGAACTTAAGAACAATGCAAGAAAACCACAATTCTTATGAATCTTTTGGCGGAGATTCAATGAATTGTTACTACCAAGCCAAGACTAATTTCAATTGTAAATTTGGCGGTTCACAATTGAAATTCTAAATAATTCAAGAACAATTATTTGATCAAGACAAGAGTTCTAAAATTCCATTAAAAATAACTTGATAATCCCAAGTACCACAAAGATAAAAATGAAGAGTAAAACTTAAAACATAAAATGTTACCTCCAATTCCAAGAACTAAGAAATTAGCTATCCATGAAAAAAGAAGAACACCAAGGAATGTTTAAGAAAATTCTGCATAAGTCCTAAAGAAAAGATAAAGACTCTCTACTTATAGGTCTCTAAAAAAAAATTGAAAAAAATAATAATAAAATAAATAACCCATGTTCTCTAAAAACCACTTCTGCAATTAACCCTTTATTAACACCAAAAACAGTCACCATTAATAAAAATCATCAATCCTCATTAATACCAATCCGCCTGGTGAAATTACCCGGATCCGAGAAAGGCTTCGCAGCCCCGGCATCTGGCAGTCTTTCGCGTTGGAGCGACGTGTCTCGCCGTTTTTGTTTTTGTAGAGTCGCCACGCCGTTTTTATTAAGCCCAAAACATTGAAAAAGGGCATCAGTTTAAAGATAATTTTAAACTGTTTTTGTGTGATGAGATTTTGAGTTCGGAGGTCAGATGACTCCCCGGGAAGAGAATATTAGAATATTAGAGCTCACCCGAGTAGCCTCGTAAAACGAGTCTTTCGGATACCCCTAATATCCTTTAAATGTTGTGTGTGTGTGTGTGCTTTTAAAAATGCATGTTGTATCGGATGTCTACATTGTATGCTATGTATGAAAATGTATTGAAATAGTAATGGAAGGAAGCCTTACCAATGTTGGTTCGTGTCTGTCTTCCGCTGGGGAATGGTGTTTGAGGTCGGAGTAGCGTTCCGGTACGGATCGGGATTGCTTCGGAAGATGCCGGTTGTCCGCGGACAGAGTTTCGGCGTGAGTTGAGGTTGTAGGCTGCGTTCGGGCAGAGGTTCGGCGTGCGTGGGGATCGTCGGGATCACTCGGGCAGAGGTTCGGCGTGCGTTGTGGTGGCAGGAGTCACTCGGGCAGAGGTTCGGCGTGCGTTGTGGTGGCAGGAGTCACTCGGGCAGAGTTTCGGCGTGCGTTGTGGTGGCAGGAGTCACTCGGGCAGAGGTTCGGCGTGCGTTGTGGTGGCAGGAGTCACTCGGGCAGAGTTTCGGCGTGGTTTGGGATCGTCGGTTTGACTCGGAAAGAGCCGGGACACCGTGGAAAGACCAGGCGAGGCCTCGGAGTACCACGAGGGGCCTCAGAGTATCTCGAGAGTGCCTCGGGGCAGCGCGGGAGCGTCTCGGGAGCGCTCGGGGAGGCTTCGGAGCACCACAAGGGAGCTCGGAAGGCCTCGGAAGGATCCGAAAGGGGCCGGGAATGCCTCGAAAGGACTTAGAGGGGAAGCCAGAAGGCCTAGGGAGGAAGAGAGAAGTGGGAGGTGTCTGAAAATGAGGAGGGGGAGCCCTCTATTTATAGTAAAAATTTCGGAGCAAAGAGGTCCGTACGGACCTTCTTGGTTATCCAGAATTTTGGATTTCCTCGATTTGAGGGAATCTGCAATGATGGAGAATATTCTGGAATGATGATGTCCCCCATGCAAGAAGGTCCGTACGGACCAACTCAGCATGCAAAGAGGTCCGTACGGACCAACCATGCATTTGGGTAATCATTTCTTCCGGGATTTGAGGGAATATTGTGGACTTTAAGGGGATTTAGTAATCATTGAAACAAAGAGGTCCGTACGGACCTTAATTGCTTTTCTGATTTCCTGAAAATTCCCAAAAGGTCCTTTTGTCCCTTTTTATCCCAGGAAGGCTCCTCCCTTGGTTTGGTTGGGGGTTTGAGAGGGTTTTGAGAGGGTTTTGAGTGCGGAGGTCTCCGAGACTGTGTTGATGAGTCTGCGGAGTTTCCCGTGTGTTTGAAAGGGGTGATCAGTTGGGGTACTTACAGAAGCCCCTCGACGACGTCACTTATGAAAGAAGTGGGGTCGCCGATAAGATAAGGGTCCTAATCTGGATCGCGTGCTGGGAGAGGAAGTGACCGTGAGGGTCAATGTGAGGACGTGGTGGTGTCCTTTTGTGTGACCGTTTAGGTCAATAGGCTGGACCCTGTGATAGGATTCCTACGTATCCACCTGCGGGAATCAAGCACAGTCGTAGTTCGGGTGTGGGGTGAGTGTTTTGTGAATGCGGGCGTGGTGGTGCCACTGGGTGTTGTGTGACCGCCGAGGTCGGTGGTGAGGACGTGGTGGTGTCTGGGTGACCGTATAGGTCGAGGGAAGGACGTGGTGGTGTCCTAGGTGGCCAGTATAGGTCGATGGCTGGACCACTGTGATAGGATTCCTACGTATCCTGGCGGGAATCAAGCACAGTCGTAGTTCGGAGGTCGTGAATTGGTGAGTGCGGGCGTGGTGGTGCCACTGAAGTGTTGTGTGACCGCCGAGGTCGGTGGTAAGAGACGTGGTGGTGTCCTAAGATGTGGTGACCGCCGAGGTCAATTGTGAGGACGTGGTGGTGTCCTAGGATGGAAATTTTACGCTTTTCCTGATCGGGTGGTTTAAGGCCTTCCGGCGGGAGAATAGAGTGAGGACTTGAATCGTCTTCGATTGCGGTTGGTGCCACGGCCGGAGGACTTTGAATCGTCATGCGACGGTGGTTGGTGCCACTGTTGGAGGACTTTGAATCGTCTTCGGCGGCGGTTGGTGCCTGTTGGAGGACTTTGAATCGTCTTCTGGCGGCGGTTGGTGCCACGCTGGAGGACTTTGAATCGTCTTCTGGCGGCGGTTGGTGCCACGCTGGAGGACTTTGAATCGTCTTCTGGCGGCGGTTTATGCGCGAGGACTTTGAATCGTCTTCTAGCCGCAGTTGATGTAATGCGCGAGGACTTTGAATCGTCTTCTAGCCGCAGTTTGATGTAATGCGCGAGGACTTTGAATCGTCTTCTAGCCGCAGTTGATGTAATGCGCGAGGACTTTGAATCGTCTTCTAGCCGCAGTTGATGTAATGCGCGAGGACTTTGAATCGTCTTCTAGCCGCAGTTGTGGAGGCATGGCTGCCTTGTGCTTCGAGAGGCGTAGATGCCTTTGTGTTTTTGCATGTTGATGTAGAAGGTTGGACTTACGATGACTGCCGGTGCTTGAGCTGCCGTTGAAGTGGGCAAGGATGATGGCCGATGATTGCTTCACCATTTGGCGTTTTGGGAGGCGCTTCGTGCCTTGGGACTTGTACTCGGAGGTGTTGGCTCCTTCGTGTGCTTGTTTTGCCGTTGAGTGGGCAAGGATGATGGCCGGTGCTGGGGATATGCAGCCTTGTATGACTTCCCTTTGACTTGTTGGGGAGGAGCTCGGGCTTACTTTGATGGCCGGTGCTTGCGCTGCCGTTGAAGTGGGCGAAGTTCGGGCTTACATCGGCTGCAGGTGCTTGAATTGTTGGGGATGCGTGACCTTGCAGGGCCACTTTTCTGTTGGGAAGATGACTTCGGACCTCCTTTGAGGAGCCGAGTGGTTGAAGTTGTCGTTGAGCGTTTGGAGCGTCTTGTGCCTTGATATTTGTCTTTGGGAGGTGTTGGCTCCTTCTTGTATTGCCGTCGGGCGTCTTGGAGCGTCTCGTGCCTTGGGATTCGTCTTTGGGGAGGTGTTGGCTCCTTCTTGAATTGCCGTTGAGGGCGGTGGTTGAATTGCCGTTGGAGTGGGCGAGAGGAGGTCTTGGTGACGGCCTTAGTGGTTGAATTCAAGCCGTTGAAGTGGGCGAGGACCGGTCTTACGCGACGACCGTGGTTGAATTGCCGTTGAGTGGGCGAGACCGGTCTTACGTTGATGGCGGTGGTTGAATTGCCGTTGAGTGGGCGAGACCGGTCTTACGGCGACGGCCGGGTTGAATTGCCGTTGAAGTGGGCGAGGACCGGTCTTACAGCTGACGGCCGGGATTGAATTGCCGTTGAAGTGGGCGAGGACCGGTCTTACGCTGACGGCCGGTGGATTGAATTGCCGTTGAAGTGGGCGAGGACCGGTCTTACGCTGACGGCCGGTGGTTGAATTGCCGTTGAAGTGGGCGAGGACCGGTCTTACGCTGACGGCCGGTGGTTGAATTGCCGTTGAAGTGGGCGAGGACGATGATGCTGAGGAGTCTGATTAGTATTCATTTGCTTTCCCTCTTTTCATATCCCTCTTTTCTTTTTTTTTTTTTTTTAGCAACGAGACATTCGCTAGTACATGTAATAAAACACACGTATTTGCATGGCAAACAGCATTTTATTTTAAGATGTAATGTCATTTTGTGATTCAGGTTGTCCTAGAAATGGTTGCTATTATTATTATTATATTTTTTGTGCATGCCACGTGAGGTGAGAGTGTGTTTGTGGGTAGTGTTTGTTTGCGGGAATGGCTTTGGCCGATGTTTAGGCGATTTGGAGCAAGGTTTCTTGAGGACGGTGTCTTTGTCTTGTTTCTTTGGGAAATGGAGTTACATTTGCAAGGAGGTCCGTCACGGACATACTTAGCATGCAAAAGAGGTCCGTACGGACCAACCTTGCTTTGGGAAGGACATAAATGCTTTCCAGTGTCTGGTTCATTTCCCCATTTGCCGCCATTTGCGAGCTTTCTTCCCCATTTTCTCTAGGAACCTCCATTTTTGCCATGTATTCTTCGTACGTCCCTAGAATTTTGCCGAGGCTTTCGCAGGAGAGGCAAGCACACTTCCTTGAGCGGTTGAAAACGTGGATGCGGCGCCGTATGAGGCATCGAGAGACGGGCTTTCGAGGTAAGGTTTCGTCTTTGCTCGGTTTGGTCTTTTAAGGAGTTGGTTCCTGATTGGGATTTGTTGCGAGGCTGCCGCGAAGTTGCAGGATGTGAGGAGGCACGTGTCTTTGTTTCTCCTACAATGAAATGGTGCCCACTTTTGAGGATTTTCGGGCTTTGATTGGAGGACCAGGAGGTAGAGGACATCTCGCTTCCTTTGGTTGGTGGTCTTTGCGGTGAGCGTGAAGCTTGCGAGACTTTCTTCGTGCTTCGTTGGAAGAAGTGCGGGGCATGATCCTTGATTCGGGTCATATCGACATTTACGAGTGCTTAGGAGCGGTTCATGGTGATGATGAGTGATGTCTCTTGGGGACGCATTTGCCTTGTGCGTGATGGCAACGCTTTTCACAGTCGGCTCCACTTGGCATTTGTGATGGCGCTTTGCTAGATGTGGTAGGGCCTTTGCGGAGGCTGGAGAGGATATTGTCCCGTTAGTCTTTGGGGAGACTCTTCATGGTATCGATCGTCAGCGGCGGGGATCGTTTTATGAGAGGAAGCCCGCTTTGCTCACCTTGTGGCTGCGAGAGAGACTTCAGGCCATGCCGAGGCTCAGAAGCGTCGTTTAGTCGTGGTCATTTGCTCGGCGACCTCTTGTGTTGGATATGGATCGATCCGCTGGGAGAGATGGATGGCACGGCTTGGTACGCATCGGATCCATTTAGTGGGTTCCGCTTTGGAGGATTGAGACCGGGAGGTCTTGCGGGGAAGGGTCCCTACGTTGTCGAGTTCCGGGTTTGTCTTGGTCCTCCTTCTATATTCCGTCGCTTGTTTCCGGCGGTTTGGGATGAAGCGAGGCCTTTGTTGGTGGGATGACCTTGCTCTTTGCGGAGGTAGTTCCTCTTTGTATGGCGACAGGTGCCTTCTTGTATTTTACGAGGGTATGGAAGTATTCCGCTTTCCCTCTGTGGTACTCCTTAGACGTCGGGAGCGTTGTATTGACGGCTCGGTATACGGCACAGTATGAGCGGCGTGTTGGGCGATCAGTGGTCTTGGAAAGCGGCGTGTAGCGGTGCAGGACCCGGTTGCCGTAATAGCTATTGCCTTAGGAGTTCAAGCACTGGTCGACCCTTTGGATGTGACGGGAGACACTTTGTTTGACTACGAGACTAGAGTTGACCGGCGACGGGGAGAGGTCCTCTTTTACGGACTCGCGGGGAGGAGATCAGCCGAAGCACGGGCGAATGAAGCCACGAGAGCTCTTTGGATTGTTTGACTCTACGGGGAGGACCCCGGATCTCGGAGTGAGAGACGCGAGTTGGTTCACGTGGAGCGAAAGAAGACTCGCCGGGGGCGAGGAAGAAAGGAAAGAATGGCGAGGGGACAAGCGCGGATGGCGCGGAATGACCTCTAGGTATCCATTCATTGCATTGCAAACACATTATTAGTTAAATGTATTAAAAATTTGTCTTTTAGCATGTTGTGAACTTGAGAGTGAGGCCGTGCTTGAACTCATCAAGAAATGTTGTAATCGTTAGTGATTTGTGATTTACTTTTAAAGCTTTGTCGAGACGCAAGATCTCTTGTTTTGCCTTTATACATTGTGCACTTTGTCGGCGTCCATCTTTGAACTTTTACTGTTGCATTTGCGGGCGACGATGCAGGCCATGACGGCAATCTCCTTTCTTGAGGCTTTGTGCTTGGGCGAGAGGTTGAATGCTCCCACGACAAGTCGTTTCGACGGTCTTTTTCGTAGCTTCCTTGCCGCTTGTTGGCGTCGGGCTCTTGACCTCTTTTTGCAGCTTACGCTTGAGCTTCTTTTATTTATTGTTTTTTTTGTGAGCCCTTGCTCGAGCTCTCTTTTTTTTTGTGAGCCCTTGCTCGAGCTCTCTTTCTTTTGTGTTTTGTTTTTTTTTTTTTGTGAGCCCTTGCTCGACCTCTTTTTTTTTTTTTTTTTGACACGTGAGGCGAAGACAAGCCCCTGGCAGAGCAGACATGAGTCGGTCGTTTGATGCTTTGAGTGACCCTCGGATGTCCTTTGATGTTGCCGCCGTCGTTTGACTTGGTCAAGGTATTTGGCAGGCGTGTTCTTGAAAAGTGCGTAGCTTGATGGAGGTCTTGATTGACATTCAAACTGTTGACTTTTTGTGTATTTTTAGACGGACCAATTAAGGTTGCCTACGTTCCCCGGACTAGAGGGCTCGGGTCTGCGTAGTTCGACACTACATGGAGTGCCAAGAGATGCACAGTTGTTCTTCTTTAGGCGAAGTATCTGCGAAGTTTGCTTCCGTTAGGAGTTCATGAAGGGATTGCCGTCTAGGTGCATCGGCTTCATGGCGCCTCCCGGAGAAGATCTTTTGAACCACGAAAGTGGCCGATCCATGTGGGTTCCCATTTTTCCCGGTGGGTTGGTTCGAGTGGGAGGCTTTTCTTTGAGTACAAGGTCACCTTCCACGATGTCTCGGGATTTGACTTTCTTGCCGAAAGCTCTGGCCATCTGCTTTGATAGGCTCGGACGTGTTCCATGGCCTTTAGTCGTCGCTCGTCTAGCGAGCCAATTCGTCATGTCGGCTTCGGAGCCATTCGACTTCGTTGATGTCATTTTCCGGCGGCACTCGGAGTGAGGGAATTTCTAGCTCGATGGGAAGGGCTGCTTCCATCCGTAGGTCGGGGCAAATGGGGTTTCTCCCGTGGGCGTTCGAGCGATGTGCGGTAGCCCCAAAGTGCAAGGTGCGGCTTCTCGGGCCAATCTCGTCCTCGGGTGGTCATTTTCGGATGATCCGTTCGAGGTTTTGTTTCTTTGCTTCCACGGCGCCGTTTGTTTGTGGCCGGTAGGGAGAAGATTTGTGGCGTGTGATCTTGAATTCAGCCGGCGATGCAGCCGAATTCCCCTTCGAAGTGTGAGCCGTTGTACGATATGACCTCATTTGGGATGCCGTATCGGCGATATGATGTTTTCCTTGAGGAAATGCGCGACCTTCTTGGAGGTGAGTACCTTGTAGAGACTTGGCTTGACCCATTTGGTGAAGTAGTCGATGGCTACTAAGATGAACTCGTGGCCAGATTCTTTGCTGGCGGGCGATTTTCCCGATGGCGTCAATTCCCCAAGTGGCAAAGGGCGAGGTGTAGTCATGCGGTAGAGATCGTGGGGCGGTAGATGATTGAGGTTGGAGAACCGTTGGCACTTGTCGCGGCTTCGGACAAAGTGGATGCAATGCTGCCTCCATGGAGATCCAGGTAGTAGCCCATTCCCGAGAATGATTTGCATCGGGGCTACGGCGTTCGTGTGGGGACCGCAAGCCCCATTGTGGACTTCGTTCATGAACTTGTTTGCTTCTTCTTGACCGATGCGGCGTAGGAGTGGCCATGGTAGCGTTTCTTGTATAGCATGTCCCCGAGGATGACGAAGTGAGAGGCAAGGCGTTTTAGGGCCATGATGCTCTTGGTTTTGACCCCTTACGTGTGTGGGTCTTCCTTGTTCATGAAGGTGGTTTCCCGTTCTTGAGGTATTGGAAGATCGGTTTGTCTTTGGAAATGGCGTCGGACTTGCGTCTCTTTGGCTCTTGACAATCTTGCAAATCGTTGTGATTAAAACCTTCTCGGCGGCTTGGGCCCGGTTTTCTCTCGTTTGACAACATGCTTAAAGATGTGCTTAATGTATTGTTCGTTTAATGTGTACGCTTCTTTATCAGAGTGAATCGTTATTAAGCGTTTGTGTGTTAGTTAATTTATCGGTTGTTAAAGATGCAATGAGAGAGATACTCGGAAAGATCGAAGCATTCATTAAGAGCATACGGGAATACATTATTGGCAATGAGTTCGTAATCTTACGGCGTGAGGCCATCGGATGACTCGAGAGACTCAAATTAAGCTAATGGACTCGGGATGAGTTTTGACACTAGACTCTAGGACTCGAGGGTCGGACCAAGTTGTTCGATCATGTCCTTTTCTTTGGCGGTGAAGTCGGAGAAGGTGGCCCGGTTATTGAGTGGCAATGAGCTTGATAGGAGATGGGGCTTGAAGGGCTTTATGTCACCGTTCCCGATCATTGCTATCACGAGTTATCGAAACAAAATCGATTAGATCCCAGGCATCTCGATTTCTTCTTTGAAGAGCGAGTGGAGCGGTGGCTCGTCCCGAGCATCGTCTGCGGAGTCTCTTGCTTTTGTCTTAGGCATTACTAGCTCGAATGCGAGACTCGTCCCGTTTATTGAAGGCGGGAGTGTTGACGAGAGAGTTTTGAGTTCTTCCGCCAAGAGGGGGTTTTCCCGAACCAAAATTCATTGTGAATAGTGGTGGTTGTGGATCCGGCGGGCGGTGTGTCGAAAATGCTCTTCGGACGGGATTTGGCTTGAGGCCTGCGAATCTTGCCGGAGTTACTGCTGGAGCTTGTCCATGGTTGTCGGCCGGCTTTGTTTGGCGGCGATCGGCTCTACACATTCCCTTTTACGGATCTTCTTCCAAGTTGCCGGCCTTCCTTGTGAAGTACTTGGTCATGTCGAAGCCATGGGGCGAAGATCGGAGATTGCGTGCAAGCCTCTTTTGTTATACGTGGACGTTTTCGTGCAGCTCGCTTGTCCTCCATAATGTGTTCGGGGAGTAGGAGAGTATCCCGGGCCGTGCAGGTATTACATTCTTTGATATTGATGATACGGTTGAGTGCCACGATGGCGTTTTCCCAAGCCGAGCCCCGGGATGTGGTTCATGTGCTTCATCATTTTCATCGGGGGAGGGATCTTGTCCCGAATCAAAGCGGAGTCTATGTGGCACACTTGGGCCTTTGGGCTTTCGATGGTGAACCTGTTGGCATCATGCCATCATCGTCGGGTTTGATTTCTAAGACCGGGGCGCCGTTTGTGTCGGTCCTTTCGTTGACTATGCTATCACCGTAGATGATGGTAAGATCTGTTCCTTGGACGAACTTTACGCAACGATGGAGAGTGGATGCCACCCCATTGATGCGGGTGTAGCCAAGGGCGTCCCAAAATGGCGGTGAATGTGATCGGGATGTCGATGACTTGGAAATCCGTCGGGACCATTTGTTTTCGAACCACGAGGTTGAGTGGCTATTCCCAGGCCGGGCGGGATGTTGAGTCGTATGCCTTGATTGCACAGTCGAGGGTTTTAGATCGATTGCTTTGATCCCTAGCAAATCCATCATTTTGGCTGGAAGGACGTTCATGGATGATCCCCCATCTACCAACACCGAGGAGGCGGCGCTCGTCAGTTGGTATTATGTAGAGAGGCTCGTTGTGAGTCGGCCCCAAATTTTGGAAGATCGAGCTCTGTGAAGGTGATGATATTCTTTGTAATTGACGTTGCCAATCATACGGCTGCTTCATCGAGTGTCCTTGTGATGGGAACCATGGTGCAGGCCGAGCTTTCTTCCAACTTGAGCTTGTGCGGGTAAGATGAAGTGAGTAAGGACCGAGTGAGATGTTAGCTTTGAGTGCGCTTGAGTGTGTCAAGACGGGATCTTCAACCTTTGGGTCCAAGGTTTCGGCTTCTTTGGCGTAGGGCCCCTTTTCAATTCGTGGCTCGGGTATGGGTGGCCTTTTGTGCATCCGTGGAGGATTCTGGGGATTTGACCGGAACGTGTCGAACATTCACCTCTGGACTTATGGTTTGCTTGTCTCTCCGTTTACGTAGTGGGAGGAGCTGATTGGCGTAAGGCCAGTATTGCGCATTTCAATTCGTTCCTTTGTCATGGCTTTCTTGAAGCATCAATAGTGGCTTTGAGATCTTCCCAGACGGGGTTGGATTATACGGACCTTCGGGCCTTCGGTGGCGGTGCGGCTCGTCCCGGTGATCATGGAGCAAACATTGCCGTGGCCTGTGCGGAACTAAGTACAGGGAGATTTCTTTGGAGTAGATGACATAGTAGTCAAACTTTCTGAGGGTTCTCCAAGGGTTCCGGCGTGGGATCACCGGATTCGTACCTCTTTTTCGGTTTTTGTTGAGAAGATAGCTTCTTCTTTACGTCGAGGGACGGCCCTCGTTCATTGCATCACGGAATTCCATTTCCGGACAAGCACTGTCGCAGGCGTCCCACCGAGATGTGTTCGTTGTTCGGCGGTGAGTAGGGACCTCGGGAGGCTGGATGGGCGAGCTTTCCTCTGGAAGGTCTTGTGGTCTTACGTCATAGCGCATGGCTCGTATGAGGGTAACGAGGTTGACTTACGGGAGACAAATGAGAGATGTTAGAGGCTGTAGGAGCTTGATCATGGCTTGGGAAGCCCCGAGGTAGTTGGGTGGCTAAGGTTCGAAGTGGTGCATGGCACCTTCGATCAGAGCTTGTTGCTCACCTTGGCGTTTCTCAATAGCCATGAGGACACTGCCAAACTTCTTCCGGTGTTGGGAAATTTCTTGGGGTAAGGTCCCGTTCTCATCGTTGTTATCCTTTGACTTGGCAGCATAGGTTTGACGTTTGATCATCTTGGCCAATTTGACGAGAGGTGGAGTAGGACGCTATTTGTTTTGAACGAACTTTCAGGAGACGGGTTCTCGGGTACTCTCGACCTCTCTACGGTAGGCTGGAGGGTGATGGGCAAGAGAATTTAGACACACGGGAATGGCTGCTAACGGGATAGAAGAGGGAAAGCTCACGTGGCATGCGGTTTCCGTTTCTTTTATTTTTGATTTTTTTGTTGTTTTAATTTCACCATTAAAAGCAGTATTTTCTCAGAATCCTAGGTAGGTTGGAAAAGATTGCTCTTGTTTTTCGCAACTATGCTAGATCACAGGTCGATGGAAGACCATACGTGCGGCTATAAGCCCCTCGTTTTTGCACACAGTATTTGACATCCCAGGGGTGGACGGCCCAGGCGAGGGTCCTATAGTGCAAGCGGTTTCCACCCAGGCCTAAAGAAAAATCGAACCTAAGGACCGAGCTTTGTCATGTTCGTTTTGATGCGTTGAGCCATGTGAATAGTGAACCGAGCCGGCTTGTGTAGTCAAGATCAGGGTCAAGAGTTCGAGCATGGCTTCCTCTCTTTACCTTGCTTTGCGCAAGGGATGCAGTGACGTTAGTGCGTTGGTCGCGTCATATTGTCATGGTTGACGTATCAAAGGCGTGATGACATGGTGTCATGCGGCATGGATGTTGCTCAATATCCGGGACGGAACATCGATGCAGGTGTAGCCGGAAATCAAGATCGAGGTCAAGATTTTAGCATGACCTTTGTCATCGCTGCCTTGCGCATGAGGATCTTGAGTTCCAAGCCTTGACTGAGAAAACAGCCGGCATGGCCCCATACTGTATCCAGTAGCGTATGACACGGGGCCAGGCCAAAAACCAACCGAGGAATACGGACCAGTGTGACTCAAGACTCAAACGTGCGAGGTTGACGGCTTGGCTAGGATGGGATGTTTGGAATGACAGGAGTCCCAGTGCGCGCCCGAAAGAGGCCTAGGAAGACCTAACGGGACTGCAACCGAGGACCACTCCGGGTTAGGGTTGTAGTGTATCACAGGTGTATCAAAGGCAGCAGTGCTCTGATGGCGTGCGAGTGTAACCGAGGCGGCGGTCAGTGAGTAGAGTGCGGTGTAACCGAGCGGCGGTGCGCGTAGTGTCTGCGATCTCTCTAAAATTCTTTTAAGAGTAAAACAGAAGTTTTTGAAGAATTTTAAATGTATGCGCGACGAGATGTATATTGATGCATTTTTTTTTTTTGTATTTTTATTTTTTGTAAAATAAAAAGTAAGGCACGATGCACACTTTACCACAGCCCAGCTTGAAAGGAAAGGGTCAAATGAAGAGTTTGACCCTCATTCATCGTTTTAAAAATCTTTTGTTTTGTTTAAAAGTTTTTAAAACAAAAATGTCCTCAGCCGGAGTCATGCCAAAGTACAGGATCCGGCTCGCGCGGGACGCATCGCATTAAATGGCCCATTAGGAAATGCGCCCGGATCCGAGAAGGCAGCCCTGTCCGCTTGAAGCACTCTAGCAGTCGTTTTGGCGTTGGCGTGTTAGCGGCCCGTCTCGCCCGTTTTGCTTTTCGCATTTTGTAGAGTCGCCACGCCGTTTTATTAAGCCCAGAAACATTGAAAAAGGGCATCAGGTTTAAAGATAATTTTAAAGCTGTTTTTGTGTGTGACTGAGATTTTGAGTTCGGAGGTCGAGATGACTCCCGGGAAGAGAATATTAGAATCCATTAGAAGCTCACCCGAGTAGCCTCGTAAAACTGAAGTCTTTCGGATACCCTAATATCCTTTAAATGTTTAAATGTTATTGTGTGTGTGTGCTTTTTAAAATGCATGCTGTATCGGATGTCTACATTGTATGCTATGTATATAAATGTATTGAAATAGTACTGGAAGGAAGCCTTACCAATGTTGGTTCAAGTATTACATCTATTTAAGGGAATAAATTGTTTTTGAGGTAGGAGTAAGCACCGGTATGGATCGAGATTTACTTCAGAGGAATGCCGGTTCATACCCAGACAGGAGTTTCAGCGTGAGTTGAGGTTGTAGGCTGCGTTCGGGCGAGCAGGTTCGGCGTGCGTGAGGATCAGTCGGGATCACTCAGGCAGAGGTTCAGCATGCGTTGTGGTGGCAGGAGTCACTCGGAGCAGAGTTTCAGCGGCAGTAGTTTTGGGATCGTCGGGTTTGACTCCAGGCAGAGCCGGGACACAGGAAAGAGCAGGCAAGACCTCGGAGTACCACGAGGGGCATCAGAGTACCTCAAAGAGTATCAGGGCAGCGCGGGAGCGTCTCGGGAGCGCTCAGCGGGGGACTTCCCGGAGCACCACAAGGGAGCTCCGGAAGGCCTCGGAAGTCTCCCGAAAGGGGCCGGGAGTGCCTCGAAAGGACTTAGAGGGGAAGCCAGAAGGCCTAGGGAGGAAGAGAGAAGTGGGAGGTGTGTGAAAATGAGGAGGGGGAGCCCTCTATTTATAGTGCCAGATTTGGTGCAAAGAGGTCCGTACGGACCTCCCTGGTAATCCAGTTTTTTGGTTTTCCTCGATTTGAGGGAATCTGTGATGATGGAGGAATATTTGCATTATGGTGTCCCCTGAGCAATAAGGTCCGTACGGACCATCTTGCATGCAAAGAGGTCCGTACGGACCAACTCTGCAGGGGAGTAATCATTTTCCCCGGGATTTGAGGGAATATTGTGGACTTTAAGGAGATTCAGTAATTATGACAACAAAGAGGTCCGTACGGACCAATATTGCTTTCCCAATTTCCTGAAAATTCCCGAAAGGTCCTTTTGTCCCTTTTTATCCCAGAAAGGCTCCTCCCTTGGTTTGGTTGGGGGTTTAGAGAGGGTTTTGAGTGAGAGGGGTCGTCGAGACTGTGTTGATGAGTCTGCGGTGTTTCCCGTGTGTGTGAAAGGGTGTGA